>PNEQ01004753.1:14626-26197 GCA_003012365.1 Medauroidea extradentata
GGTAGTACATAACACAACACAACAGATGTTTTCACTGGCTTGTTGTCGCCAGGTTGCCTGCCTACCCCTGTTACTTTAGTGCACCATTGCAGGTATAAGGATGCATTTCCGGACATGGGTTCCTTAATCAAATATGTTCCAAACATGCACATCTACCATCCCTATCAATTTGTAACACTTATTCTTGGCCACCCTGTATGGTCTCTGTCATCATGTTAGTAAAAATTTTCACTTTATTACTCCAAAATTGACACCACTCTAAGGATAGTATCATATGAATGCTAAACAACTCCGTGAACTCCTTAAACTAAGGAAAAATTAAAATATGTAATTACAACAAAGGTCTGTGAGCTCTCATTATTCAGAAAGAAATATATTTTATCACTTCAATGATAAAATCGCTTAGAGAAACTCACGGAAATAGACCACGGCAATACTTTGGTTTGAATTGTGATGCTAAATCATGTACTGAGATACTTAAAACTTGGCACGAATAATACAAAAATATATAATATTTTTAATTTTGATTTTAAAACGAAAATAAAAACAATCATAGTTTTTTACGAAACTGGTTCAACCATCAAGAGTATTTTCCATTCGACAGCCACTCAAAATGTACAACACAAGTAATTTATAAATATAACTTCATTTATACCGTAAACGAAAATTCCATACACCTGCATGGTTATTCTTGCTCAAAACTTCTTTTCGCCATCTAAGTGTCCAAATTCTGCATTGTAATTGTGATAAGTAAGTTCAATTTTACTTACTTAAAAAATACGTAGTTTCTTTGTTTCTTTGCTTATTTTGGAATGTCAGGCCCAGACTTATATTAGTATAAGAATTTTCGAGGACTGTTCGACAATCACCCGTGAAGATTAAAGTGTGGTGAGCTTTGTTTAGGTGTATGTAAGTTACACCAAAGTGCCGTAGACATATTTTCAAAAGTTGGGTAGATGTTACAAATCACAGCATATTGACAATTGGTATAAATAAGGTGTCCAACTGGCGAGTGGAGAAATACTATAAATTTTTATGTGTACCGGTATGTAACTTTTTCTAATATTACTTTTTTTAGTTCTAACTAAAAACTGTATTGCACTAAATTGAAGCACATGAAAGTTCCTTCAAAAATGATCTGATACGTTTTTTTTTAAGTCATTAGAAGGTACTTATTGGAATCAAACGTGGGTTATTCATGAATAGTGGATATGAAATGCATTAGTGTGCAACGGTTGATACAGATTCAGCTAAATGCTTAGTCACTAGATGAATAAGAAAACCTAAAGGTATCTAACCAACTGGACTAAATCTCTATGTGATAGCGAATACTACTATAGTCTATGCAAATGTTAACGTAAATTTCGTTGAGTATGTTTAATATTCATTTATTATTATCAGAGTTGTAAGTTATTGTAAAAATCACGATTTTGCCTCAAATTTTAATATTACGGAATAAAGATAAGATACAGGCATAATTTACTTTGCTGCGTAGCCCTCATAAAAATTATGACAGTACCATCTTGAGAGTACACAGTGTTAATAAAGAAAGACTGAAGCTATTCATAAAGTAGAAATTTTCAAACACACAAATAACGATAAAGAAGTTAAGATGTAAAGTAGTATCATCAACCAACAAAAGAGCACTTAAAAGAATGGGTTTACCTCAAGAGAGTGTGTACCAGTACAATATTCTAACTCAACACACAAGGAGAATTAATTTCTTACATATTTCATACGCAGAGCCAAGTATGTAACACATTTGAAATTGGAATTACTTATCGCACAGTTAAACACTTATTCTTTTCTCGCATAAGCTGATATAAGAAAATGTTTGAAAAGTAATTTCAGAAATTATTTCATAGCTTTACTAAGTCAGTCCCCACTAGAGAATTGGAGGAAGTGTAGCATACTTAACCCATATTCGCTTACTTCTAAAAAGGCTCACACATTCATAGCTTATTAGGGATTTGAACCCAGATACTAGTTGCTGTATAGAACTTTTTAGGGACCTCCACCACGAAAATTGCACATTTCTTTTAACAAGAAAGATTTTTATACTCTTGTAGGTTAATACGAACTTGCTCACTATAGGTGAATTACCGAAAAAAAAAAAGATGTAATTTAGGTACTAATGTCAAGAAATTGTTAGACTTTTACACCCTAGCATAATAATCTAACTGAATTTCAAGTGTAGATAGTAGAGCGGAGTTGTAGCTGACTCGAGGCTACTTCAACACTTCAGAAAGCTATGACTCGTTCCTACTTTCTATTTATTGTGTGCTGTACCCAGACATACGTGAACATTAATGAACATGAGACAGTGACGAATAAATAAATATCAGAAGTGAACCTTAGAATCATTTTGTACACACAAATACGTTAATAATTCACAAAGAAATCTGGAAAATGAAAGATAAAAGTAGGAATTTACCAACTACAAATGGTATGAATTCAACAAATTTGCCTGCCGTACGAGTGCGGTTAAGGTTAATTCTATTATACGTTAGTGAGTTCTTGTTATTTGTTTGACAAAGGACAGTATATGCCACTAATTGATCTTGTATCGGTAACGGAGCTAAATTTGGTGTCATAAGTTTACCTAAGTGTAAAAGGTATTTTAATATTTTTTCTCCAAACAAAAATTAAAATCCAAATTAATTTTAGTTGGTTTAATGTCAAGTGAAACTTTCTTTATTTGTTAATGTAATGCTAATTCTTTTACCACCTCTCATTTTATTAGATATACACAAGCGCAATTAACGGCGAAATTGAACCTTGCCAAACTCGTCCGATATAAGTTCCTATTATGTTGTTAATGTAGTAGTAAAATGAACCGTAGTGAGGGGGGCGGACGTGATGCAGGGTGGCGTTCCAAAGTGCGGAAGCAGCCGCGAGCCAGCGGGCGTGGAGGCCGGTACGAGAGATATAATGAGAGAGAGAAGGAACGCACCCTTGCTGGCGGCGCCGGGGTGGTCCTCCGTGGTGATCTCACCTGACCCCGAGCCGCCGTTGAAACAGTCATCCTCCTCGTCGTCACAGTCCTTGGAGCCCGGCCTGCCACCAGTCCTGCCCCGCGGTGTCGTCGTGGTAGGCGGTCGTGTAGGCGGCACGAACACTGGCGTGATCAGGTCGTCCCCTGTACACACACACAGCCTACTGTATATGCACTTTCCACGATCACCGAGTACTTCTGCTGAACATCCTTTCAAACAAATACATTCCGTTATTGCAGCATACTTTCGGTGGCGTGAGAGATTTTGGTCAGCACTCAACATCGAGGTCTTTAGCGCTGGTGAGGGGTATCATGCGGTGAATACAGAGCAGCGTCAGAACGACCGGGGTGGGGAAGCGGGAGTTCCCCGAGAAAACCCGTAGACCAACGGCATCGTCCGGCACGATTCCCACATGCGAAAATCCGGGTGACCGACCCTGCCGGGAATCAAACCCGGATCACCTTGGTGGGAGACGAATATTTGAATACGGTGAAATCGATACAGTCTACTTACTCTGCTATGACGGAAAGATACAAATAACAAGAAAAAAATAACTTCAACTTCAAAATAGCTACCTTTATCGTGAACTGCCTATACAGGCCTGAACAGGACGTCCACACCATTTTAACTATTGCACACATTTTCCGAATTGTAGTGTCTTACTATTACAAATAAGCAACAAATACCGATAGGTGATTCCTCACAATACATGTTATGAATCGGATAAGTATGACAGCTAGGCCTGCTTGGCAAGTAGGTCGCCTGAAATGGTTTACTACTGTTCCATACTATTGAACACTGTACAATGAGGAATGCTTCACTCCTATGAGGATACAAGTTGCAACACACGGCGTAATATAGGGTGTGTAACGCTGTCATACGGGGTGTGTCTGCTCCGTATCGACGCCAGGGTCACTACGCTACCTAGATGTACCAGGACGTTCAGATACGAGCGTCGTACCTGCCACATTACATCATCCTCGGCAACATGACTGTCGACCTAACTAAACTGAGTGGCTAAGTAATAACGCAAATTATAATTGTTAACTTAGATTAAGTATTCTCTCCATCCGCGAGTATCTTACTTGTATTGTATATTAAAACGTGTTATAAACCAAGTTCCTGATATGTCTCACGTACTAAATAAATGGACAGCCCCCTAAATATATAAACTATTTCCATAAACCATTACATTGCGGAACTAACATTGTCCATTTATAACATTGAGGGAGGCTTATGCATGATCGTATTCATGAACTCTACCGTCAAACTTAGGCAGATGGTTTGTCAAAAAATGTGAGATGGAAAAGATATTCAAGACATATAGGCTACGTATGTTTGTAAGTGCTATAACAACTCTTAAAGTGTAGTTGGACCAGGTGTTTATTTATTAATGTATTTAGCAGTGTACAACTGACGCTTGAACATGGTTGCAGCATGTTAGGTGAAAGCATTTTTTTAAAAGAAATACTGCTACTCTAGTGTTTGATATATTTTTCTACGACGATAAATCATACTTTAAACTATGCTTTTTTATTTTTGAATTTATGCATTATGTTTAGAAACATGGTTTCGGGCCACTTCAAAAAGGCTAAAAACTGCGTTTTAAGACTGCTGTCACGTAAAAAATTACCAACCGGAATCATGAAACGAAATTACAGAAGCATGCGCTAGACTTTCCATAAATAATAATAAACAGTGTAGCACAACGCCAAATAACAAAACATTGTGCGCCATTTTCGCGCTTCGCGCGAGCCAGTCTAGTTCTTGCCGCCTGCCGGTTTGCCTACCTCAAACGCCACATTTAGCGCCTGCTGTATACGGCTCTTTAAGCGGTTTTCACAATACAGCGACGTGACGCTTAGCGTCGAGCGTCAGCCAATCAGAACCTTGACGCCAGCGTCGAGCGTAGGGAACATTGCACTAGCGGCTGACATTGGATCAGACGCTCATCGCTGGCGACCGATACAAAGAAGACAAGTTGTTTACATTTTAAAACTTGTGCACGTATTTTTCAAGTTAGAAAGAAATAAACAACAATTTTATATTATAACATTCTGTTAAAAAATTCTATATTTGTGCAAAAAGTTCGCTGAAACGAAACTAATACATTATTCTTACTTTATTTTTCATTAGGAAATTTAATTTTTGCTTTCTGTTTGACATTTATTAATTTAAATCTATGCGAGCATAAACAGATTATCATCTATTTTATTTTCCGTTCATGTTTCTTCAAAAACAGTTTACAGTTACTAAGTTATTTGTCTTGGTAAAATATGGCAGCACTAGTTCGCGTCGCTTACTCCCGGCGATATTTCGTCGCTCTATTATGAAGACATGGCAGGAACTTGTCGCTGGCGGCAAGCGTCGGGCGCATCGCGCCGCCGTATTGTGAAAACCGCTTAAGGGCGCCGCCTACCCGCGCGTGAGACGCTCAAAAGCGACGGAGCAGTAAGGTCGACCTTGAAGTGTGGATCAAATGCCACGTCTCTTCAACGAGCCAAGCGCTGAACTAGCGTGCAAGGTTCTCGCCGAACGGTTTTTACTAAGGGACACTAAGCGGTGACCATATAATTTTATTGGTGGAAAGTCTGCAACTAAGTTCAGTGCAGGTTGCAATCTGGTTTTCACATACATCCGGTTAGTACATTTTGAAGTACGGCAGTCTGAAAAGGCCGTTTTTAGCCATGTTGGACGGCTTAGAAACAGTGTTTTTAATGAGCGTGGCGTCTTGACAACGAGGTCTGAAGTTTGTTTTATTTTAGTACGTTGGCACAATGGGCACACTGCAACGCATTTGAAGCGTGGGGTAGGCGGCCGCCTTAAGGAGCCTCCCTAGATAGGATATGTTTGTGTGTGTGAGGCAGGAGCGGTAAGAGTGCCGTTGACCGATTGCATTATCACCTCTCCGCGCAAGCTACTCAGCTGGCGTGCAGTGCTTTACTATTATCATTTTTCCTATTATCACATTATCACGTTATTTTATTTGTGTAGAACATACTTCAAGGTCTAACGCTTGTTTCAATTGTGTTGTTAGAGCCCGGTTGTTATTTTTCCAGTTAAGGTGGTCTGGAAAAGCCATTTTGGACCAATTTGAGGAGCCCGAGAATGATGTTTATAATTAACGTGCCAAACTTTAAACCTATAACGACATAGTTTGAAGTGTGTGTTCTTTTCGTAGATATACAAATATAATTGCGCGTTAAATAGTTTCGTCAGAAAATAATAGTCGTAACTCGCTGCAACTCATTTGAAGCGCAAGTAGGGAGGCGATCAGTGTGGCGACTATATCACCACAGACCCTACAGGTATTTCTGCTGCAGTTGTTGGTGTTGATAAAACAAGGTCTAGCACTTGTTCCAACTTTATGTAACTATTGTTTATATCGTCATTATCATGTGCCATCAGTAAATTTCTGGTTACGCTCATAAAATTAAATTGCGTTATTGGAATATGATTTTAGTTCATATCTCGAAAACGGCTGCACTCCGAGTAAACACAATTAACCGTTTTTTGTTGTAAATTATGTGCAGGTTACATACCCATAAGAAACTTCAAATAATAAATTAACAGTGCCATATTTGTTTGCATAACACGTGTAACATTCCATTAGATTTTATGGATTGGATTAGCTATTGGAGTTAACTTTTTTTCTGTTTCGTACCTCGTACTTCAATAATGCAGTATCCAGAAACTCATAGGAATATACTTAGCCGATATGTTCAGCACTCCTCTACCACACTCTCTCTCTCTCTCTCTCTCTTTCTCTCTCTCTCTCTCTCTCTCTGTGTATGTGTGTGCGTGTATGCGTGCGTATGTGTATTTATAAGTTTGAAACCGATAAAGTTTTTATCTGCTGATGAGAGACACGTCAACATTTCACATTCCACGTTAAATATGTAACAAACAAACTTTAAAATTACCTGAGCCACTCTCAAATAACGGCGTACATTCATCTTCATCATCCGTGTTGCATCCAGACCCAGCACCAGAGTAAACCAGGTCGTCTGTGGATATCGGGTAGCCGTTGGCAGGAGTCTATAAATAGAATGTGAACAACACATTTTTAAAGTCAACATTAACTATGTACAGCTTGTCCAGAAACTACCGCATAATAAGTGTACCACACGAATCTTCGGCTAAATTTGAGACAAATATGTTAGTTGCAAAATATTGTACGCCATTTTTACGTGCACAATATGGCAATCCAGCATGGCGTTAGTATTATCTTGAGTTACATGGATATCTTACTACAACTGTCCTGGCAATCGTATTATGGGCACATGTTAAAATCCTGATCATTCCAAACATGATTCTACATTTACTCAACGTAGCACAGACAATAAACCTGGACGTAGATCGTATGAGGGAATTTTCTCCGTGCTGTATTGCCACATTGTGCGCGTAAAATGTCATCGTAAACATTTTATCAGCAACATTTTCTTCTCCAGTTTAGCCAAGGATTCGCGTGGTATGCTTATTATGCGGTAGTTTCTGGACGTACTGTCGATTATTCCAACACATTGATCCTCGTCTACTGTCGACATCAGTTCACAGTAAATTTATATACGATACAAAGCCATGTTGTAGAAACACAGAAATTATACTACGGTGCAATATACCTTTGAGTTTTTAATTACACACTGAACAGAAAAGCTGGCAAAGTTTCCCACTGTTCAGTTGCGAATTAATGTTACCTTAAAAAAGTTGTCTTTAAAACTAATTCACTAAGACATAATTTTCTTGTAGTATTAATGCCACATTTAAAGTTTGTGGTTACCTGCTCGGTAGGTAGACACCTTAAGGTGTCTAGGACAATGCCACCAATTTTAAAGCAGGCGAAAACAATCTACAACATTATTGGAGAGACGATAAACATAAATGTGAAACATAACCGTGCACCAGTAAGGTTTTTTTTACAAACACACAACTTACACACTACTGCGTAATATTAGTGTACAGAATAGGTACGTAATGCATACGGGAATGGAACTTTATAGAGGCTGTTCGGGGTTAAATAGTCGTAAATTACATGGGTGGTAGACAACGTGAAAATAAATATTATTTGTTGTAGAACATACGGTAATAGCACCCTGCAAAGGTGCAGGGAGAAACACAATTGCGCACATTTGAATAGCCCGCGCTCCGAGGCTCCAGTCCAGTGGCTGAGAGGGTGAGTCATTACATTGCAATCAAGTATCAGGTGGAGATGAAGGGAGGAGGGAGGGCCACACACATGTGCCTACAGACAGAAACAATCTACAGGCCACTGTAAAGCACAGTTTATATTTGCTTGTAGTTCGTTGATGTGTTTAATTTTCTATGATTAGTGCAGTGTTGACGGTTGACAGCTGAATGCGCGCGGTATTTTGTTTTTAATTTGGCAGCTATCGTTCACCCTCTCAGCCACTGGACTGGCGCCTCGGAGCGCGCGCTATTCAAATTTGCTTGTGTTTGTCCCTGCACCTTCGCAGGGTGCTATTTCCGGATGTTCTCCAACAAATAACGTTTATTTCACGTTGTCTACCACACATGTGATTTACGACCATTCATTCCCGAACATCTTTAGACACCACTTTTTAATGCTGCTAACAACACAGCGTGGGTATAAATTCGGACTAATATATTTAACACAGGACAGGCAGGGCATCATGATTCGAGAGTGGACTCCTACGGGGAGTCAGGGTTCGATTCCTGAGAGGGAGTCAGAGAAACGGTTACAACGTGCAAGAAAGGCAGCAGGCGTACACATTACCCACTCACGACACGGAGAAGTAGTGACGGAAAACAGTTACACGACTCCTTGTGACTAGGTGCCCATAGACGTCTGCCTAACATTGAAGGTTGGATACTCCGAGAAAGTCCGTCATCTAGCGACAACGTTTGCCACGTATCCCATATGCAATCTATCTGGAATCAGTCATGTCGCGAACAGAATTCAGATTAACTTAGTGGAAGGTGAGTACTCCATCCAATGCGGCAACCGAGGACGCAACACAGGCCCGAGTGTTGTAATGTATTCTCAAGGCCAAGTATTCCTATATACGCGGTTTTGAAATATGATACTTTAAATAAAAAAAGGGAACAGATACCGTAATACCATCATATAGATTTGTTGAAAATAGTCTTTACAACTTAGCCTAATTTTTTCAAGTAAAATATTATATACTTTTTGCTAATTATCGACTTCCTACTTCTTCCTTTGAAAAAAATTAGGCTTCATACTAGAAAACATTTCCAACAAATCTATGCGACAGTTTTACGGCATCTTACTCCGTTTAGAATTTAAAAATAATATTCTAGTTTCTACATTTTTCTAGATAATTAACCTTTAAAAATAAACGGGACGCGATATCGTAAAATTGCTCTGTACCTTTGTTATAACTGCTTTAATACTACATCCTCTGATTTAGCCGAGACAAAATACAGCATTGTGGAACCTAATTAGCTTATTAACGAAGTTTACTTTCAACTGATACATGAGATAAAATCATTATGTATACAGTTTCTGTCGAAAAATTACATTACGTAGTGAAACCAATTCGCAACAAAGTAACAGAGCAATTGTACGACATCGGCTCTCGTTTATTCTGTGTAAAGCCGAGAAGCTTGGGCGCCTGCCCTCAATGAGAAGGCATGAAGACTACGGTATGAGGTATAGGAGGAGGTACTGGCCTGCTGCATGCGCTGCAGTGGCTCCAGCTGGCGGTCGGCCAGACCGCTCATGAGGCGCACGTCGCCACGGATAGTGATGCGCGGGTCCTTCTCCGCTGCCAGGTCCAGCAGGCGCACTCCGTTGAACGACACGCCCGAGATGACGCCAGCGAAGGAGCGCTCTACACGTTGCTTGGCGTGGTTCCACTTGCCGCCAATCTGGATCTGCGCCTGGCTGTTGAACACCGTCAGCTGGTGTCCTGTGCCAGACATACATACATCCCACACCTTACCTCCCGACTTTTGAATATATAAGTAACGGAAGCGGCAAGGTAAACTCTTTCACTGTTGTTATCGTTACAGCACTTGGGGCGCACAGGAATATAAACAGTACCACATGGATTCGATTAATTGGTTTTTATTACACCTTGTATTGTTTGGGACACTGTTATTAGATAATATTTTAATAATACATTTAGTATTGGTAAACGTAACATTTCTAGGCTCAACATCAGGGAATAATTAACTGTGTTAGAAGCGACAGAGTGGAGAATTTTAATCATTACTGTACCAGCTCTCGGAGCGCACAGAAAAGTAAACGAAGCCATATGAAAATCGAGACGTTGGTATAAAAAACCGCTTATATTTCGATATATGTTGTAATTTGTTTGTACTTAAAATGCGTATTTAGAAATGGCAAATGTGACGGTATTTAGTCTACGTGTTCATTTCCTCTAAGATTATAACATAGGACCTACTAAAATTTTTTGTAACCAAACTTTTACGAACTCCGACAACATGCCAATCCAAAGAGAAAACGAGTACGATAAAAATGACGTATTTTCGTTCCTAATTTATCCCGTGACGCGATTGTAGAACAATTTACAGTAATCCAAACTAGGACACAGAATGCAAGTGTCACACAGTCCCTGTAACTTTACAGAAATACTGCAAAAATCCTCACTTGATGCTTCATAGTTTACTTTCTGAAGGAAAAAGTAGGCAAATACGATCACCTACCGTTGAATCTGTTCCTAAGAAACGTTTGAACACGTGAGCCGAATTTAATCAAACATGGTACACATACAGTACTCGGCAAATCTGACTTCACTTTTGTATATTTCGTCTATGCCGTGCTCGTATTTTAAAAATGGTGGCCATTTACAATTTTTGCGTTACACTAGATATCAAAGGAACCACATTATAGAATTTCATCAAATTCGGTACACATATATAGTTTCAAAAATGCAGGCCATTAACTTATTTTTTAGCATAACATATTTTTTTTCCGAATCGCATCGAACGCGGTACACACATACTACAAACAATAAGCTGACTGGACATCAGCGTATTCCAATCATACTACGCTCATATTTTAAAAACCATGGGCATGTTTATACATTTAGCATAATATGGCATAATCGAAGGAAACATTTTTTAAAAATTTCATTAAACTTGTTGCACAGGCAAAGCAGACTTGATTTGACTTTTGTATATTTTGTTTATCCTGTGTTCATATTTTTATAATGGTGATCATTTTATTATTTGTTAGAATAGTATGTTAGGAAATATTATTCCGATTAATATTGATGTACGTGTACTGCGTGATAAGTTGACTTGACTAGCGCCTAGATCTAGGACCTCTAAGCACAGTGGCGCATGCGCACTGCCGCGTTCCTTCTCCTTGCCGCTCCTCTCGCGCCGTGTACCCCCTCCCTGCCCCTCGCCGGCCAGCGTGTTGCCTTGCCACCCACCACCACCACCGCTTCCGTCGCAACGTACAACCTTCAATTTTGTGAAGATTTTCACTATTATTTACCGCTAAAATGTTTGCATGCACATATTATACAAGCAGTTACCAACACAAACGTACTTTGCTATGTTAAAACTGGCAGAACACTTTACACGGAAGAGAAGCAGG
>PNEQ01004753.1:27197-48051 GCA_003012365.1 Medauroidea extradentata
AAACCTGAAATGACGCCGCTGGATAAGACGACACAGCATCATTTCAGTTATATTTCGTCTCCGAATGACGCGCGGCAAAGGAATCGCTTGTGTAAATTAATTCATACTCCATAGGTTAGCCTCAGTACGGTGTGAATACGTGTGAGGGGAGTATGGTTGGCGAAGGGAGGGGAAGGCTGGAGAGTGAGAGAGCATGGAGGTTGGAAAGAGAAGGGACGAGTGGAGAGTAAGGTGTTACTGCGCATGCGCCACTGTGCTTAGAGGTCCTAGATCTAGGCGCTAGTGTTGACTTGACTTTTGTAGACTTAGTCCATCCTATATTCAAATTTTCAAAATGGCAAACATTTTCCTGTTTTTTTTTTTTGCATATATGAAGTATTATAGGACATATTTTTCCGAATTTCATCAAACCGAGTATATAAATAAATAAATGTATATATATATATATATATATATATATATATATATATATATATATATATATATATATATATATATATATATATATATATATATATATATATATATATATACATATATTGCTAACAAGCTGACTTGACTTTCATGTACTTCGTTTATTCTATGTTAATATTTTCATAATGGCTATGATTAGTAGATTTTAGCATAATATGAAATATATTAGATAATATTTGTCTGAATTTCATTAAACTTGTTGCATAAATACTTACCATTAAGCTGCATCAACTTTTTTAAGAATTTTGTTCTACTCGTGTTCATGTTTCAAAAATGGCGTGTATTTAAACATTTTTTTCCGAATAAACAAAATATCTGTAGAATCAATTTTCAGAATTTCATTAAAACTAGTACACCTATAACAATTATTAAGTTGACTTGACGTTAGTGGTTTTTGTTAGTATCGTGTTCTTTTTTTCTTCAAAATGGGGGCTGTTTAAACATATTATGGATACACGAGAAAATTAAAGAAAAAAATTCACACTAAAGTGATTTGGTTTTCACGTTTTTGTCCATGACCTACTCGTACTTTTTAAGTGTTTGCCATTCGAACATATTATGACATGATATATCAAAGGAGCAATTTTTTTTAGGATTTCATTAAACTTATTACTCATATATTAGCCTACTTATATAACTTTTAGTTTGTGGGTTTACTATATGCCTTGATAGTTTAAAAATGTCTAACACACGCAATATCTGAATAACCATTTATTAGAATGCCGTCAAAATTGGTACACATAAGCCTATAGTTTTTAGTAAAGTGACACGACTTAAATTTACTCTGTTAATCCTGTGTTATTAGTTACACAGTGACAGAATTTGAAAAGTTCTTTATCACGTAAGAGATGTAAATGAACTATAAATCAGAATTTCACCCATCTTTGTACACACGTAGTTCCTAATACAGTGATTTCAGTTTAATGTGTTTTGTTCACATCGTATTCAGTACTTAAAAGATCTTATCCTTCGAATTTTTTTTCTGATCGCATGAACTATATGAGGACCAGTTACCAAAATTGTCTGAGACTCGGTACACATTTTACTACCGTAAGGTAACGTGAAATTAAAGTTGTTGGTTAGTGTTGTGTTTTGTGATATGCACTGTATGGAATCTGTTAAAGATAATATTTCAGCCGAAGAGCGGGCTGGCATTTACAAAGTCCCTCATTCATGTGGTAAACTTTACATAGTTCAAACAGGAAGGAAAATCACAACCAGAATAAACGAACACACACGAGCTTGCAAACGTGAAAAACTAGCAGTCAACTCTGTGTAAACCAAGCACAGTATTGAATCGGACAGGTTCAGCACAATCGCTAACATAGAAAGTTACAGACTGAGGACAATCAGAGAAGCCACAGAAATATTAAGACACTCTAACAACATGAACAGGGAAGAAGGTTATAAATTAAACAAAATATGGAAAACGAAAGAAACCAAGTGAGACACGAGAATT
The DNA here is from genome assembly GCA_003012365.1 of Medauroidea extradentata. Lineage (NCBI taxonomy): Eukaryota > Metazoa > Arthropoda > Insecta > Phasmatodea > Phasmatidae > Medauroidea > Medauroidea extradentata. The sequence continues at coordinate 29,131 of PNEQ01004753.1, forward strand.
GAGCATAGAATCTCCAGGATTAGTCAACATGATGAAGCCGTACGATTAGCCAGTCAGAAGTACGTTGGCTCGTGATTGGCCGAATAGCTCAACCAATCAAAGAGCAGCACACTAGACAAAACCACATCAAAAGACATTCAAATCCAAGTCGGTCTTAGCCTGGTCCGGTTTTCGACTTGACGATGGTAACTGTAACGACTTTCGAAACGTCGTCAAAGAAGCAAAGTGTAATTCGGATGAAGCTGGAAGCAAGAACATTCATTAAATGGAGCTTAGTTAATTCATGCCTATGTAAATGTCACCACGACTTGTTTTATTCGTCTCGCTGAGGTCTACATTGCTAGAGGATATTTTAGGGCATTTTAAATACTCAGAAAGCTACAAACAGAGAGGCAATTTTCACAATTGAAAAACCTATATTACTTCATCTGAAAATTTTGCTAAAATTTTATTCTTAAAGCATTATCCTCTTATTCTCAAGGCATAAAATGGTTTCTGTACAAAAGCAATATCTTTAAAATGACTTAGCACCTCGGAATATAGTTAAACATGTGAATCCGTATCCTTGCTTAGACTAGTGCATGCGATGTGGTAAGCCGGTGGTCAAGGAACCGTCAATTAAAGTCTCAGTAAAGGGTTGTACACTTTGATCAAGTAGCTGAAGGAGTTAAGTTAAAACTGTAACTTGACAATCGAGTTCATGGTCTTCCGCGAAAGCTACAAGTCACGGACATACAATCAAACCAGTCAATTTGACATTAATCCAGAAAGAAGCAAACTAAACGTTTTTAACGCAACGGTTCTGCAAAACAAGAGGTTTATTAAAATCTCTTGACGTACGGTATTATCCTTCTTCAACGCATATTTTCAAGACTTCTTTGAAGTATCAGAATTTCGGCAAGTAGGATTTTGTAATTGTTAACCACTTACATAAAAATACATTACTGTACAAATCGTGTACATATACAAAATAATAATATGCTGAAACATTGTTTCTAAAAACTTAAATACTGTGCAGCCTAAATTTACGACCAATTTTTATGCGTTATTGTCAATGGAGTTATTTAGGTTACAAGCGAATTGTATGTTTAAGGAATTTTATTCATTTTTGTAAACAGGAATGTTAGTTATGTTACATAACTTCGCTATACTAGCACATAAATTCACATTGCCAGTTTCTCGCATATATTAGCTAACAATGGGTAACCACAACGATAAGTGTTTTACAACATAATGTACTTGGTAGAGCACTCGTGAACCTTCTCACATATGTCGAATGTTAGCTGTTGTGGTAAGGAAAGTCGAGAGAGACAGTGGATTACTATCTTATCTGTTCACTCGACGGTCTTAACAAAATATACTCTCCCACATACTTGTTTAGCCACCTACACAAGAGAGTAACTTAGTTTTCTTCACTTTCTGTCGTTGCTGTCTCGTATACTTGACAAAATGTTAATTGAGTCGATTCGTATACCTACTTTAATGTAGAACCAAACTGTCGCCTGAAAGTGCCGCAACCAGCACGACAGACGTGTGTGGAAAGATATAGTTTTCAAGGAGCTACACTATTCTACGCACTCCTAAGTACTTCACAATTCTCTCCAAGCAAATTGTTATACTAATGAAATATTATTATTTTGATTGTCTTTATCGCACCTTGGTTTGATTTTGGAGCATTATAAATAGTATTTGGGACAGTAGAACATAATCCTTTCAGAAGACATTGTAATGATAACTCACAACACAACATACATGCGAGGTATAGTAGTCACCCCACTCGACACCACCACGGCGATCGTGGTTCGATTCCTAGTGGGGACCTGGCTGATGGCCAGTTGGTTTCTTCAGGGTGCTCCAGTTTCCTTCGCCCTTGCATTTCGTTACTGCTCTATATGTTCACTTTAACAGCGCTCACCACCTTTCTGCTAAGGGTTGACCAAAATCTATTCACTCACTCACAATGTCAAACATTGTAAATAATATTCAGTTTTTGATTAGTGTGATTTTAAATTCTATATAATTTACACACAAAGCCACACACATTTTTAAATTCACAACCATCTTAAATTGTAGTAAGTATTTACTGCTATCGATGTCAGATCCCAAGTGTATACATATGAAAACATGTCTTAAGTGTTCCTACTAGAACGCACAAATTCGCAACCGTATATGAAAATTATGTTATTTTCAGATTATAAACTGTCGAACTCATTTCAACTAAATATGCTGGTAGAAATTCTTATAAAATATTAAATGTTTATAGAAATAGTAAAAGTTAAATTATTTCCAGTTTATTCTAAATAATTAACTATCTGTTACATAACCATACTTGTTTTGCAGTTAAATGCCTTTTTGTGACCATCGCAAAGCAACTTAGTTTTCATAAAGAAAATTGCAAGCGTGATTCTTATTATTTTTAAAAGTGAAAGTGGTGTATACTTTCGGTAAATAACCAATACATTCAACATTTACGAGATTAAATAAACTACAGCAGTTACATTCTTTCGAAGGTAGTCATTTACACTGAAGTATTACGAAGGAATGATTTGCAGTTGAAATTATGCAAATGTGTAAATAGGAGTTTCTTCAATGAACATAGTTTCCTCTGGAGTGTGAACCATGAAACAGGAAAGGTGGGCATAAACTTGGATGGAATGGACCTAGATGTTCATCGTAATGGACGGGTACTCTGGGCGACGCAGTGTATGCATGTAACTGTCTCAAGTTCTTCAGAAACATGGATAAAGGGTCACATAAACCCCATAAAACAATTCAAATTCGGATGTGACCGAAGAGCTCTAGATCCGACTTGCAGCAGACATCTTCAGAGTTGTAAGTAAAGAGTCTCTTCGACAGCGAGGTCATTATACACGGTTACATACAACTTCACACAATGGCATGAACGGTGAGAGGATTCGGCCATCCTTTGTTAAGGAATCATCTCAGCATTGGCCTGGAGCAATAACAAGAAATCACGGAAAATCAAAATAATAATGGGCAGAGCCGAGAATAGATGCTTCGTCATCTAAAATGCGAGTCCAAAGTGCTACCAATACACAACCTCGCTCGGTATTCAGAGTTAGAAATCAACTTATTACTTCCCTGAAGAAATACGTTGTATTGCGATCTGAAACGTCGATACTCTCTGCTACTTATAAATGGCTCGACCTAGACAGCAATGACAGTAACATCGACAATGTTCCAGAAAGTATAAAATCGTCCTCTTTTACTTTTCCCCTGTGTATTATTGACCCTCGTGCAAACTGTTACTGAATTGCAGCGTGTATGTTTTTAACATAAACACTGTAGCTACTTAAGTGTGCAATACAGGAAACGAAAGAAAAGTCATATAATAATTAAATTAAATATGCACTTACGTGAAATGTAGTTACTATGTTTTCTCTTATTAATGCAAATAAATAAAATACACATTGTGGTGTGACAACAGTCAAAATGATAGGGTAATCTAACACATACTAGGTCATAGAAATAAAATATTTCACATTTTCTTCGAAATTTCTGTCATATTATTTCTGTGATTTAAGAATTAACTTTACACTTTGAAGAATATTCGGTTTTAAGTCAAGCGATAAAGATTGTTTTCACTCTGTCTTTTTAATGTGTGTTGACTTATCCAACAATTATAATGACAGCAAATGAGAGTACCGATGTATTTATCTTTTAGAAATCCTTATCACATCTCACAAGAATAACTAACATAAAATACTGTGACGTCATCCCATACCGCCAGAAGACTGAGATTGCACGAAATACCCCTTAAAACATCGACTAACACGCACGAAATAATTGTACAATACGATAATTTAGAACTTATAGGCCTATATTGATACTCAAATTTACTTTATCACCATTCAAAGCTTTTTAATCAATAGAGTGTGTGTTGACGAATGCATATTTAGTGCGTTACACCCAGACCAGGGATGCACATTTTAACTACTTTGTGAACCATAAAAACCCATGCAATTTATAATCACCGAGAACAAAATAACCTCTTTTATATTGATTTTTAGCTGCACCATTATAAAGCACACTAGATGAAACAGCGATATAAAACTATTCAAAACCCGCAATATGGTTTTTGTTTCAAAACTTTATCTTCATTATTGGCAGAGATATTTCGATTTTTGTTTAACATTGAAATCCCTATGTCATTATATGGCAAGGCAGCCTATTCAGCCTGCCCTTAAGTGTACCTCTGTAAACGCAACTGCAAGAATATTCTTGATCACCTACGTGAGATGGTATATATTATTACCTGTAGGGTGGTTTGTTTGTACGTTGTAGTCGTCAACCTGTATTGTAGAGTTGGCTCCAGACCGAGTGAATCTGACCACATGGTAGGCGTTGTCGTTCACCTTCACGCCTATTTCTCCTATAGGATGGTCATTGGTGCCCATGTTGTACACCATGAAGATGTTCCCTTCCACCTGAAATAAGAGAACACGAGGCCAATGAACGCTTTACCCTTCGCGTGAGATACGTAATTGGATGGTAAGTTGTTGTCTTGGCTGATATCGTCTGTTGGGGTAGAAACTTTAAGCTCTTGCCCTAGAGACTGTAGCAAGTGAGTGTTAGTGGTACTGTTAGGGCAATTATTACCTCCGGTATTTTCAAAGTGTAAAGTGAAACTATGATGTCAACTAAATTAATTTTTTAAAGCCTATAAATGACACGTGTCTCTCTAAACTGGATACTTATACTTTTTGTTTATAATCTATTATACATTTTGTAAAACCAGAAATCAAGGGCTCTTCTGAAATGATTACACAATTTCGGAAGTGGTTATTGTTACTTAGTCTTAGTAGCTTTTTAAACTTGTTTAAATAACCAATTGTGAGACTTTGTCTATTAACTTGTAAGTATTATCCATGTCTTGAAATGTATTTGCTATCACGTAAGAAGGTATTAAAAACACCATCTTCCTGCAATTTTTCTATATTAGTATTTGTGAAATTTATGGCTAACTGTATAACGATTAGTGTACAATAAATTGCATAAAATAGTTTGGGCAAAACAGAAAATGGATAGCATCTGAAAATAGGAGGAACAAATCATGTAATAATTTTATGCAAATTAAAACAACTTGTACAAACGAAAAGTTAAAATTTCGAATCAACATATATTATTGGGGGTCTGAGTTCGAAGACGTGCTAACTCCGAAATGTATGAAATAGTAATAAAATGTAACATCTTTTTCGTGTACATTTATATCTATCTTAAATATGTTACTAATTAAAATACAATATTTTTACTCCAGTCTGTATTATATTTCAGATAGAAATAAATGCACACAGTAAAGAAAATATATTTTCTTGCTAATTCTTAAATTTTGGAGTTAGCATGGTTTGGAACTCAGGTAGCCAATTATTATTTTACGTGTGCTTAAACATCTATATTTTACAAATAGGCTGTGTTGAAACTTGGGACTGTTAATTTAACCCTTCCTATGAATGTCCAGCACGGATTTCATCTGCCCTATCAGTCAACAATAAGCTTCTCCATATGGAGCACATGGCTGCAAAAAAATTCTGCATAGATATGTTCTTCATATAACACTAATGAGCTAATAAAAATAGTTTTATAGTATGGAGGCAAGAATAGTGTTAAACTCTTCGCTACGTAACAACCCTAGAACGTAGTGCTAGAAATCTTGCACATTTAGTAAACGTCGAAGTACCCTGGCGCTAGGAGTTGAGGTATGTACATAGTAAAAAAATGTGCACTTTGACACGAAATTGGAAACCATATTTAAAAATTACCAGTACTAATATAACTAGTTTAAGACTTAGAAGAAATTCTTGGAAATATAAAACTTGCCAATTTTTCTGTATATTTACCAAGGATGTTAGTATTTTAATGGCTATGTTTTACATATCTATCAATATAGCTTGTTTATTTCCAAAACCAATTTCTTGTAAACACTCATAAGACTTGTTTTTAAATTCACTAAATTTTTGACAAGAATTTTCCAAGAAATTTTATTTGAGGGTACAAACCCTATGTTCACATACGTAGTAGAATATTTTTAATCACTTTAAATGTTTGCTGCAGTCTTCTTGTAGTACATGGCTGTGTTCGATATGACCGTCTAAGAACTCTTACCATGCTTCAAGCCATTGAAAAGTACATTCCGGACGTGACGTCACATATGCCACTGTTCCAATTCCCAGCAAGGGCACATGTGCATTCTGGAATCCTTTAGCTAAGGGCACGACCTACTTACCATTCTCGAGTCCTAGGTCCGAAGCAACAAAATTCACACTACCTACTTCATGAAATCGAACACAGCCCGTGACTGAAGAAAGCTTTTGAAACTAAATTACTGATTTTTAAAGGAGACTAGAATCAAAATTTATGATTTGTGGGAAATAGAAAAAAGTTCTGAACACCTCGTTTTCTAAAATAGAAATCTAAATGAAAATAAAATTATGTTTGGTATATTTCTAAAATACCTACGAAACAAGTTACACACGCAGGAATATGTGCTCCCAGGTTACATGTGTAAACAATGATAGAAAGTAATATTTGACTAAGTTCTTTTTTGGAAATCAGTGAGTAAGTTGGCCAAACTTGTAGTAGTAAAGGTACAAAGATGTTCTAGTGTAAGCGTAGGAGAGGCACTTACAATCTCCAGCTCCATGTAGTCGTGCGACGTGCCACTGTCGACTCGCAGCAGCACAGCGTCCTCCTTGGTGGTGATGAAGCCTAGGGCCAGTACGTCACTCTTCATCTCGGGCCGCCTGTCCTCCGGCCACATGAACGTGATCAGACCACGACCAGGTCCGAACTCATACGCCACTGACTCTGCCGCGAACATAACACACGTGCACCTCAACCAGCTGCACACCTAACCTTGCTACACTTCACAAGTGGCTAGAGCACCCGCCTACCACCAAGGCGGGGTCCGTCCACGGATTTTTGCATGTGCGGGAATTATGACGGACGATGTCACTGGTGGGCGGGTTTTCGCTAGGATCTTCCATTTCCCCCGCCCCTTCATTCCGGCACTGTCCCATACTCGCATCATGTCACCTCTCATCAGCGCTTAAGATCTATGTTGATTGCTGACCAAAATATCTTCACTTCACTGTACTGACTATTACACACGGAAAAAACTAAATCTACGTTGGTGACATTTTACGGCACAATATCTTATTCGAAATGCACAGGCATTTTCATCTGAGCATTCGAATTACAAAAGGATTTCCTCTAAATACTAGTACCTCAATTTATGTTTTTATGAAAACTAAGTAATTTTGTAATAACTTTTTTCATGCAATTGTTAATTAGTTATATACATTTGTACATTTGATAATTTTCGGGGATATATTTTTGAAGTAAAATAAAAAAACATTTATTCCAGGGTATGACGGCATATAGAGAAAATAAATTCACAATGATACAGCCCAATCAATTTATTCGTGATAATGTGTTCCAATCTGTTGTCTCAATGTGTGTGTAACGTACCTCTTGAAAAAAAAAAAAAAATTCCGTAAGCCTTGATGCCGTGTATCAAAATACAGCACCACAGTACCTTCTACTCGACAAATTCACGGTTTATTTGATGCATGATTAAGTAAAGGCTCACTTGACTATTCAATTAAATTACGAAAAATATAGTAGCTTTTAAAATGAAGAAACTAACCGGGTGGTGTTGGTGCGTCATATATTTCCACTACATTTATGCATTTTGCTTTAGCTGAGTCTGTTGTCCCGTACACATGTAGATTCAACAGGCACTGGCGCGTAATTCAGACCCAACATCAGACGCCTAGCCTCGGCACATTAAGAAACACTCGTCAGGAATCTCATATCTCGGCTACTGTCGGCAACAAACGGTCTTAATGTATTAGATATTTACATTTGGATGTAGATATAGAAATAGAGAAGTAAACCATAGCAATGCAAATTTTCAATCGTTGACTTTAACACTCAAATAAAATACTATATGTACTTTTGCAGATAGAAATAAAGAGCTAACATGGCATGTTTTATAGTAAAATAAAATAAAAATAATACGGAAAATTCCTGACTAATGTGAACATTTGTGTGGGAGGATATGGTACACAAACCTATTTGTCTTCCGTTAATCCTGTTGTAAGGTTCATAATATATAATTTTTTCCATCAAGTATCCGTAAATACATTGGATAGCATGTTAACAAGTACAAGTCTATTATTGTATTTATTTCGTTACCGAAGTTCGTACAAATTCACGAGCGAATGAGTGAAATATTTAGGTCAGCACGTGCATTGAAGTCTTCAGCGCTGGTGAGGGGGGAAATGAGGTGAGTATGAAGCACCGCAATGAAAGGGCAGAGGAAACGAAAGATCCCCGAGAAAACCCACCGACCAGCAGAATTGTCCGGCACGATTCCTGCATGGGAAAATTCGTGGACTGACCTCACAGGGAATCGATCCCGGATCGCCTTGGTGAGAGGCGAGTGGAAGTAATTAACGAGAATTTAATTTTTTTGTTTGTGTAATCAGTACATAATAACAGAAGAACATTTGGATAAGATTAGGAACACCGGACGTTCTTATTACCTCGGCGATATTCCACATATCTTATGCTTATTAAGTTCATGTAAATTTGTAAATGACTTCTACAGAAACAGAAATTGCTACTTACAAATTAAGAAAATTCAATAGAAAAACATTCTTGATCTGGCAGTTTAATTCTTCTGTTCATGTAAATTAGATGAAATTTTTCATGCATTGATTGAGGCGACTGCATGTAGTTTAAAGTGGAACATCGGATAATGTAATGGATAAATTAAATTTAGCTTAAAATTTATTTTCAGATTAATTGTGGTTCATTAGGCTCTAATAGGGCGTAGAACATAACCCGGTTAGTAATTAAATTGTAGCGTTCATGAAATAATTTAATTAATTTTGGTGGCGAGCTTGGTAAAAAATAATACTGAAATATGTCCATCCGGTAATCCTACTAGCCAAGCTAATTAAGTATCTCATTATTCTTAAATTTAAATTGAAATATATGCTACTATACACCTTATCGTAACTGAAATGTAGCGGAAATAAAGGTTATAGCCGAAGCTATATTAGAACAAAATAGTGATGGACGTTACACGATAAGGCGGTTGCCTAACTTACTCTTGAATTGCGTTCTAGCGTGTTCAAATAAGCAATTTTGGATGAAAACATAAAATAGGTCACAAATATCTGTACCTATGAAAAAACGACATACCACTGTGATTGAATGTTACTTTTAAAACAGTACGTGTACTCTATAAATCAACATCGTAAGAAGAAAATGTGAGACTGCTGTACCACAAAACAGATTGACTAGACGCATACGTGAACGTAATTTATATCGGGCAGACTGGTTATTGAGTTCTAGTGAGTTAGTACAGTACAGGTTCTAAGACGAAGAGGTCTTGACACTGCTTATTCTCTCCAGCAAGAGAAAGTGACTCCCTTTTAGTTGCCGAGCGCTAGTAGTCATTTGGTAGAAGATTTACCTTGTTTACATCTGGCGATGTTACAATTGTTACAACTATTTATATGAAATTATGTTAATATGGTAACAGATAAATGTATCGTATCCATAAATGCAGTAGCATGTGTGTGAAACTGTTTATATAAATCGACCGAAAATAATATTATGTACTATTGTTTTCGTAAACACACTCGAATAAAATCTATACTTTCCTGCCCTACAAAATTTTAGAATCGTTGCAATGTGTGTCTACATGTAAAAGATTGAAAAAACTAAATTTTGCTGTTGAAAATGTGTTTCAATAGGAAATTGTACATTATCTGAATTTTCAATTTTTACTTCTATAATAAAGCCAATTCCGATAATAACTGCACAATTTAAGCTGCGAAAACTGCTAAGCCAAACACAAAACAATACTAATCTTCCACTAAAAGACTACTAGCGCTGCGACAAATAGGAGGCACATTCTATTCCTCAGTGTGAAGACCTTACCGTCATAGACCGTGGCGTAGGACTTGATTAGGGCGTGGTGTTGGCAGGAGTGTCATACGGCGCACACCACTTACCGTCGGAGCAGGTAGGGCCGGTGTATGACGTCATGTCGCAGTCGCAGGCGTATGAGTTCCACTGCTGTACGCACACACCTCTGTTGGCGCACACGTTGTGACTGCATTTGGTGCTTGGTCCTGCACACACAAATCACACTGTTCATCAAAAACCGCCCTTAATCTTTTAAACCTGGTACACATGATCCTTAATTCTTTACTCCAATACAGATAAAATATTATGTTACATACATACACAAAGGCCAGGATATTGAGACAAACGGTAATTTTATAAGGTTTTTATTTCTTGTTCCCCGTTTGTCTCGGTTATTTTTAGTAAATTTTGCCGTAAGTTGGTATTACTAATGTTACTAGGTTACGTAGCAAGTTTTAAATATTTAAATATGCTAGTTTTATGGAAGTAATTTTAATGTGTAGTATTATATAATGTGTTATTTATAGTTATGTAGCGTATAATTATTCCGGCAAACCTCTAAATTGTATATTTGGCAAACCTCAAGTGAATTAGACTTGACAAAAGAAAAGAGGTGCGCGGCGAGCGTTGTGTGACGTCATAGCGAGGCAACAGCTGATTGCGAAGACAGGAACATACGAAAAATAACGGGGACGTATGCACGTGTTTCGCAGAGTCTGTGGTGTGCGACGTACTGCCTCGAGAGAGAGGGGAGTGGTTAATACGTCTCACAGAATTATGGTAGTGAGGGCGGTATAGTTTTTAGATGTTACCCCAATAATGAACGAGTGCGTTGGTATGCCGGTGAAATTGCAGTAACCGGAATTTACATGCAAATTATATGGTATTTTTGAATGAACGTTGCGTAACTTCGAGGGACTACGAGACTACCACGCAAAGGCGTCCACTTAACAACGGTCAACGAGCGACATGAAGGGAAGACTTCCTCAGGTCAAACAGCAGGCTTCTGAGAGGTTGGCCTCTACCACAGTACGTGATCAAAACCAGCATACAAGGTAGGAAGAGAAACGACTGTTACATTTTACGTCCACTAGAAGTGAACTTTGCCTCACGTCATTGCTTCGCGAAAACAGTGTGCGGCTAGTCTGCGCCAACTGGTAACTTTTTGCATAACTGAAAATTTTAAAATAAGAGGTTTGCCATAAGAATGAACGGTGGAACTTTGATTATAAATCCAGTACCGGTACTTTGAACTGAATATTTAGATTGTAGTTTATTATTTTCTCCAGACGTGTACAACAGTAAACTGTTGACTTGTTATAGTATTTGAAATATTAAATGCATTTACAGTATTGCCGTAATATATTTAAATCGTTGATCGATACTCCGTTCAGATGGCCCTTTTCAGGTTGTGCGTCCCGCTAATCATATTTTTGTTGAATTTTGGGGGAGGTGTCAATACAGAGAGTGAGACACTTGAGTGTACCCCCAAGGAAGGGAGAACACCTCAATATATTGCTTCGCACTTTTTATAAACTTGTTTCTGCTCGACTATTACTGCAGGGACCATTTGTAGAATCACATGTAGTAAAACAACACTAATTCCTTTCGGTGGTTACAAATTGAAATTAACAAATACAGTCTTGTTGCAACATTCTGGTAAAGATTGAGAAGCTCATAATAATTTTGACTTGTCGTTTAAGGGACTTCGTGAAATTTCCTGAAGCTTGTAAATATGTGACAAAATGAGACATCCAATATGGGAACACTTTTTGTAACTCAACATAGAAACTATAGGATGTAAAAATATTTAATTACTACGTGTATGGCATTTTGAATGTGTACGCTTTTAGAAACTGACTAAAACCGCTAAATATACATGGAAGAACACAACAGATTTCTGCAGATATAAAAAAATAAATATAATGCACATACAGTACACAAGTGAATGTAATTTATGATGCATATTATTACAATATTGAACAGTTTTACAAGCAACATCGCATAAACTATTTTTTTTGTCTGTTGGAATAATTGTTTCCATTTTTTAGGTACGTAAATATTAAAAAATCGCTATTTGGATAAGCAAAATTACCGGAAATCACAGATCGAGTCATTTTACTGAATAGTGTTTGGTATACTACTGTAGTCCGTTCCCTGTGAAGAAAAAAAAATCTCGTTTCAGATATAGGTTTAGAACCAAAGTAAAATGCATTCGCCTTGTTATCTCTTTGAGTTGTACGAGAATATACAAATCACATCTAATTTTACGATTTGAAATGAACTTGTTTCAATAACAAACCCGAGAATCGTACGATAAATAAAATTGCAATGATTTGAAAATTTGAAACATAATGAGTCTGAAGAAATTTATTTTCGGGATACACGTCCTGCGGTGCAGAGTAGGGTACATCTGTTTCCTTTGCAAACACTTTTTAGTTAGTACATTCCGAATGGAGAGTGTTAATTTTTCATGTTCCTAGGCATGTTAGTACGTGCAAGTTAGCGTGCGTATGCATGTTTGTGTGGATTAATATGCAATGAAAATGTAAGGGAAACGGAAATGGGTTCGTCGTTACATACATGCAAAATTCGGGTTATTATTTGTTCGTTTTCGTGAAAAAGCTGTAAGTTAATTGCTCATAAGTCTATATGTTATGTCATTTATGTCACTCTGCAGTAGAACTTTCAATTACTCTCACAGTGCTCCCCGCCACAATCCACGACATTGTAGGTGAGTGAAAGACGTCGGGCGAACAAACAGCTTACAGTCTAGTATGTTGGAAAAAAATAATGCAAACTTTCAGGTTTCTATTAATACTTTTTTGCTGAGCTTATATAGATTCATTAACTCTAGCATGAAAAACATGAATGCTATTGTAAGTTTCGGACATGTTGGTAAACAGTTTTCTGACATAAGAATTGAAAGGGCAACAGAGTGTTCAAAAAATTCAATGCCCAAAGTAGTAGGGAAGATAAAGGAGACAAATGCAAATATATATCGGCAGCTAATCATGTGTCGGAAGAAAATTGTTTAGGAGTAATGATTATTCAGGGTTATCGGGTGTGGTTGAAAATACATCAATGGTAATTGTTTACTTTACTTAATTTTTGATCAATGTTACAATAAATGTTTAAAATGAGCAGCATTAACATCAGCGCAGTGCCGGTATGGATGTAGCAATGAGTCCCGTGTTCGGTGGAAGATAAGTGGTGTGTGTTGTATGTGTGTGGTCGTCGCAGGAATACGTGAAACTAGTACCTCCTCCGAGTTGACACGTCTCAGGGACACCCTACTACATCGATACCGGCTCTGCACAGAGGTTAATGATGCTAATTATGAACGTTTATTGTGACATTGTTTAATCAATAAAGTACCGTAAACAATTACCATTGTCATCTTCTGAATCACGCCCGATACCCATGAATACCCATTAATCGTAAACTATTTGTTTCCGACACATGGTTATCTGGCCAAAATTTATTTGTATTTGTCTCCTTCAACTTACCTATCAATTTGGGCATTGCATTTTTGAACATTCTGTATAATATTGTCGCGACAGTAAATTTCGGGCATTTATTTATTTATTTTTCTTCTCATCCATACTCAAAATAGGTGGTAAAGTTATTTTGGTTTGTAATTTTAAAGATTATTGAGTTTTCGGGAAGTCATTTCTTTACAGTTAGGATTGTGGAAATCTAGAGTGTTCTCTGACAGTCTCTCAGGTTGTTTTTTTAGTTCACTGTTCTTGGAAGCCTGCAGAGTTTGTTGCCACTGCAGTGCTTGTAGATTCCTTTGCGGACAGTGTCCCGGTAGTGTGTGCAGGCCGATGACCTTGTGTTAGGTTGTAGACAGGTGGGGGGGTGTGAGGATGGATGTATCGGTGTCGCCGGGAGGTCGTGCGTTGTGGGTCCTTCTGGTACTTTCGGCGTGCGGCGGCCTTCCGGGGGCACTTGACACCTTTGTCAACACTCCTCCGCACCTCCGTCCCACATTAACAGCTGAAGTAGGGCAGACACATGGGCGAGTTGTGTAGTACAGCACATTTCTGTCGTTCTACTCTCGGACAGTCCCCCCGCCCGTGAAGTCAAATGTCGCTGACGAGTGAATGCCCTGTGGGACAGAGAGGGTAGATGTTGTGCCAGTCTGGAATGGTCAGTGCCTGACCATTCCAGGATGGTAAATAATCGAAGGTTCTGGACGGCGCAACCGATGGCTATAAATATCTGCCGGCCATGTTTTGGCGAGCTTTTTTTTTCTTTTTTTTTTCTTTTTTTTTTTTTTTCTTTCGTAGAACCTTTTCCCGGTCTTGGTCAGAGCTTTTCTTTTGCAAGACTTTTGCGGAGCTTTTGGTCAGAGTTTTTGGAGTGGTTTTTGTTAGAGCTTTTCTTTCGTAAGACTTTTCGGACTTAGGCAATCATGGCGATGCCCCGGTGGGCTAGGCGACGGCCTAAGTGCTCGTGATGCCAGATTGCAGGTTTCGGTTTAGTTAGTTTTCTTGTTATTTAAGTTTATTTTGGGTAGTCGTTTAATTTTTAAATTTTAATATGAAATTAAGAAGACTTCAAGTAGCCCTGAGATGGATAAGACTTCGCTGGACAGGAACATCAAAACCAAAAGTATTCTTTCTGTTTATTCTTATTATTCTTAATTATTCTTAATTCCCCTTTAGTTTTCGTGTTCCGTTTTTGTTGTAATAGTCGTGGATACATTTACGCGTGTATTTGATGTTAGCCAGTACAATCGCTGTTTTATTAATGATTCGGAATAATGCAATGACCTTGAGTTTGATTGTAATGACAGAAACCACTTTATTTTGCCGTATCTTTTCTTAACGTAATACCTGTTCACAGCTCATCACAATTAATATCTATTTGTAAATTCACGCTTTCAAATATTTTCCAAATTGTACATTTTTATTCTCTATTAATGTAATATTTATTTTTGTAACATTTTATTTTAATATTTTGTAATAAACACCAATTATTTGGATTCATTAATTTATTTGAAGTATTCGTTCTGTAGTCCCCTTAACTTTAATTGATAGCCCCTAACTGCAGAACACATATCTTAATTAAGCTAATTTATTAATAGTTGATCGTATGTGACAAGGCTGAAATGCACGATACAAGATAGGAGACGCGACCCGTATGGGACGATAGTCTGTGTTCGATCCACAGTACCCCTCGCATAGAAAGTTTGTCAAGCAGTGTTATTTACTTATTTCAGTAGGTTTTTTTGTGCTCTACCAAACATTATTAATTTATGTAGCTGGGCTACAAGGTGGAAGTCTTGTCTTTAAAGTGATTGCTTTTATTTTACTTAAGGAGCTACGTACCGGTATTTATCACACACCCCCCCCCCCGGTTCTTTTTAATTATTACAGAGTTTATTTTGTGTTCATGGTTTGTCTCATGATTCAGTCAATTACTTGTGATGTTTATTTGCTGTACACCTCGTAGTCTTGCATAGCTGGAATTAAGTTACACACATCCCCCAGTTTACATCGAGACAATGTTCAACGTAACTTTCAATCTGATAACACTCTCTCCACATTTTATAAAATATTTACTACTTTGTTTATTTTACCAAGCCCGGCTTCCTGACAATATAAATGCAGGACCATACAGTGCGACTAGAACATAGTTGTGTAGTGAGTGCGTACCTTCGCAGCCAGCGGTGACCTGGGAGCTGGGGACGACAGCGTCCACCATGATGTTCGGTGACTCTCCATTCAAGTCCAGACTGGCGAGACAGCCCTCGTACCCGTGCCGTGATTGGATCTGCTTGGGCAGTGTCAGGTACATGTCCTTCCTCACTCCTCCTGCAGCACGTTCAACCACTCCATGTCACTGCGACATTCAACTAGTCAACGTCACCTCGCCACAGTCGTCTTGTTGCATTTTTAACTTACATTACTGTGGTCTACCTCTTAAAGAGGTATCTACCCTGTCTCTTGTGGCCGATTAGATTGTGCATGCGGCATAACGTCTTTCCGAGACTGCGCGTATACGTCCGCGTATTTTACATACCGAGAAAATTAATTAAAAATATTTCTCAAAATTAAAGACGAATTAAAAAAAAGCGATTCTGGTTGAAATAGCAACGAAAGTTAAAATCACGATAAAAACTTAATTTACAAAAACAAGGATTTCGATTTGTTGTGACAAAGCGATTTTCTACTGTTTTGCACTGGATCTCGCTAGCTTACGTCAGATTTATATGTCGATGAGTTGGAACGTCATGTTATTCGTAATAATTTAATAAAATATCAAAATAGTTTACATTGCTATGAAAAGCAAGAAACACTAAACAATTAATTACATGCTGAATAAGATAATATAAATTTGACTTAGCTATAATTGCAGAGCCAATACAATTTTCGTTCAACGGACGTGATATCAATCGTACGTAATGATAATTAATGCCATTGAAAGATTTATTGACACACAGATATACGCTAGTGAAATAAACGAACAACGAATTAGTAACGGAAAATTTGTTGCTATATGGATCAAGGAGACTTATTATAATTGGCGTGTTGTTCAGTTCACGCGTAAGCTAGAAAAAAAGTAATATTTATATGTACTAAAGTTCAAGCTTTACATTGGCTAATATTATTGTTTGTTTAGAGAATTACTGTAGTAAGTTGTTCAGTATATTTTTAATACGTATATGTACTAATTCTGTAACTGTTGTTGAATATCTGAGTATAGGCCGTTCACAATAAAGTGAGCACTGCTTAAAGTTTTCTTTTAGGCGTTTTGCAGTTATCTTGACTATTTTTTAATATGAAGACTTCCATGTAACTAAAAACCAGTGTAAACGATTTAACGCACTCAAATGTTAACATCTATTGACCCAATAAAAAATATTTTAAATTAACCACAAGTTCGGCTGATAGCTCAGTTTATAGTGAACAGCCTATAGGTGCTGCTGTCACATGTAATATGAGTGCACTACACGGCAGAGACTTGTGTGTGAAGAGGGATGGGAGGAGGGTAAAGGGTTAAAGACGGGAGGCTGACCTAGGTAAAGTATGCCGGCGAGGTCGAGGTTCTCGTTGGTGCCGAGGCTGGTGACGATGGCAAAGTTGTCGTCCACCATGAGAGTGTGCTGCTTGGGGCTGGGCCTGCCTATAGTGACGGCGTGCCACTTATTGTCGTTGAGGCTGGCTCGTGCATTGTCGCGCACGCGCACGGGACCGTCGCCCAGGTTGAAGATGTAGTGCAGGTGTCCGCTGACCAGCTCGACGGCGAGGAAGTCCTGGCCGCGACCCGCGTTGTACAGCAGCAGGCCGGCCGCCTCGCGCGTCTTGAACTGGAAGTAGATGTTGGTGGCGGAGTACGCCTTGAGCACGGGCAGGCCGACGAAGGTGTGCTTGGAGCGGAATGTGACGGGGTGATGGACGAGCTGGTGTTCTCGCTTGCCGAACTTGGCGGTGACGCGAAGTTGTGAGGAGGACGCCTGCTGGCCGCCCGACGAGCGAGCCATCTCGAAGTAGGGGATGCCGTTGAAGGAGAACTGCTGCATCGAGCCGACGAGATTGTGCAGCGTGGAGGCGGCGTGAGGCTGGTCGTCGGGGCGGTACAATCCACCCACGTGCATGTTGCGAAACTCCAGTGTGTCCTGCTTGCCTAGCGCTGCGTCCGCTGCAACCACCATGCACACTTACTTACTACACGCTGGGCGTATAATGAAGTATTACAACACTACATGCATCGGCAATTATATTAGGCTAGGTGTAATACTAGTTTGGCCCTCACGTTCTCCAGGTTTGTACCTGTCACATTTTGTGTTCGAGTTAAGTTACTATAAAGTCATTTTTAATGTAAATAATGTTAAAATGCAATGAAAAATCTATCAAACTAAATATTAATTCTTTACGACCATTACTACGTAATATTTTGTGATGATATAGGTTAAGTGCACATTGATAGCGGGAGACTTGCACGCATATACAGGATGAGTCTGATTGACACCGACAAACGCTGGCAGGCGATTCCTTAGAAAAAAAATCAAAATGTAATAACTACTTTTCCTGTAATTGGTTATTAAGGGAGCTTGCGCCCCCAAGGGTCGGATTTTGAAATTATTTAAATATAATATTTTAGAAACTAATTGCGATTAAGCAACAAATAGCCGAATAATGTTTTGTATAATGGAGATCGTTCACCTCGGGAAATGTGGTTGGAAAGATCAACCCCCTTCATTGTGGAAATGGGGATTGCCACCCTGCTTTGTATGAAACTTTGTAACGAACACTTATAAGAGATTTATTTTATGTATTTATTAATTAGCACGTTAAAATTAACTAAAAAGGTCTTCTTGTCCGAACATTCTCAAGTGAACCGTTTGCGAGAAACTCGTCTTGACATTATTCAAAACAGAAAGCGCGTGGCCTAACAGGTAGGCTATCGACTACACACGGGACGTGTAACTATGATGAAAGACGGCCACTGAATTACTATTATTTACCAATGTACACGACACTTTACACATTAAAATTGCAGTGGGTGCTATCTGTGTTACAAAATTAAGTTAAGGGGGTAGTTTCTCAAATGTCTCATCTCGTATCACGTACACGTTTCATTAATATAGTGTAAAACGTCCGTATTGGTCTAAAAATCACCAACAAATTCCACCCGCATACTCCTAATTAAAAGTTAAAACAAATCGTACGTACAACGTATGGTATACGAGGTTTCATTAGTTGGCGGTTCACCTTGAAGTGTAAGCCTAAACCTGTGTTTATTGTAAACATTGCAGAAAGTATTTGACATGGAACAGTGACATGTACGACTATGTGTAATTGGAACTATTATCTACACCTCTGCGATTCCCATCACTGCCATCACAAGTTAACATAGTAGAACAAATAAGGGTTGCAACCCTGACGTTGCAAAATCCTTCGTGATGCTGAAGCCTAATAGGTTATGGATTATTGGTCATCACGC
>PNEQ01004754.1:0-28575 GCA_003012365.1 Medauroidea extradentata
AGATAAAATTTTTAATATAAAAAATTGTTTACTAAAAATAAATGTTAAAGTAATGTAAATACAATGATAAAATTGTATAAAAATGTTTAGCCAAAACTTTAGCAAATGGGTATTAAAAATTCAAAGTAAATTTTAAAAATCCGTCAATTCACGCCTGTTAATGCTAAATATGTAAAACAAAAATATTCTTACAGAAAAAAAGACACTACATTTTATATCCAGTTAATTTTGGTTAAAAAATGCACAGTTTCTTTGATATTCTCGCTCATTTGAGCAAAAATGCAGATTTAAGGAAGTGATGTTACTTTTTTTGGAAATAGTTCAAGCTGTGTAGTTTGAGAATGAAATATGATATATTGATGAAACAAAAAGTGTCTTACAGGAAATTTTATATTCTTTAAATTTTGTCCCTATAATTTTTCTTGTAAAATGTACGGATTAGAAGTAATTAATTATTTTTTATTTGAAAGTGTCATTTGGGAGCCATTTTTTCAAAATGGCGGCTATCCTACACGTCTGACGATGGTAAACACTTAAAAATCGTATTCCTTAGACTTTTTCCGTTAAGACACCGTTGGGTTCATTTCTGTTGCAATTAGTTCCCCAGTCAACCATAACTTTACTAGACTATTATGTGATGCTGGGTGTGAACTGTGAAAATGTCTTGCATGGTTTTCGAAACGTGGATATGTCTTCATTACTGAACAAACTGTGGTGATGTTTATAAGGCAAGAATAAAAATCTCGCATAGCAATCTTTTATGAATAAAAAAACAATATGTGTCGTGAATTATCGACAGATTGTTTGGTGATTTATAAAATGTAATTTTTCCATAACGAAGTACAAAATAATCCAGGAGGACTTTACAGTAAGTGTAATCACTCATCTTGTTGACAACTTTTTTTCTGCATGTAGTACCAAATTTTCGTTACGTTAATACCGGAATATTTGAATACAATCGTTAGTCATGACTTGACAATTACTATTAAATTTTTAAATATACAGTAATTACACATGATGTCAATATTTTTATCAAGTTTTGTGTAATTTTTTTCCCTTTGTCGATAACACGTACGAAATTTTCACGCAATATTGTTTTAATATATACGGCGTTGTTGTTTCCTATGATGCCGACTGTACACACTTTTGTCGGTTGAAAATAGTACTTCGGCGCGACGCACAAATTGAGCCAATTAGAAGCTAGCGAAGTGCAATGATATTACTTTATTTGTTTACTTCAGAACTCAACTTAGAGTGAACGGAGTATATTAAACATTTGAATCTTATACACAATAGGCCAGCTTTCCTCCCCTCTCGACCAGCAGCTAGGAAGGTTACATGAGGGCGGGGGGAAAGGGGGGGGGGGGGGGGGGGGGGGGGGGGGGGGGGGGGGCGAGAAGGCCCAGACACTTGCACCTGCTGTTTCCACAAAGATAAATTATACGTATTTCTGTTTTTCCTAAATGCAATTCTGTACATAGAGAATATCGGCATCCTGACACAATAACAAGAATAAATGGTTGGAAGACATATTTATTGTTATTATGTATGTAATTTATGATAATTCCTTATAATTGATGGCAATTACTCTTATTAATTGGCGTGGTGACCACATGGCGCGTCAGAATTTTTTTATACCAGCGCATAGATTTTCCCTTTACAAATATAATTTACCGTAAAAAATAAAATCATTTTTGAAAGACGTATATTCAAATTTTTGGCCTGAAAACTCCTGAAATAGCATTATTTTGCACCTACAAATCCAAATTTTTCCGGGGAGGGGGGGGGGCCGGACCCCCCACTTTTGGTTCGTGGAGTGGGTATGCCTTAAGAAGTATATTGTACTTCGTAAGGCATAGGCCTACTCTCCGCCCCCTTAAGAAAAAGGCTTAAATCCGCCACTGTTCCTGCCACCATTTCACTGGAAATTGTTGGATAAGAAAAGTATACACACCAATAGATGGCTTACAAAAAATATCACGGCTAAACTGGGAAGACGGATACGAAGATTATGAGAAAATTAAAGTCGTATTAACTGAAATTATAGAAGATGAAGTTGTCTTTGTTGCTGGGGTGGAGTAGAAAAATTGGCTAAGCATGTATTGTAATGAAAATGTTAATATTATTGACTTTCACACTACGTACAAGTGTCCGTCGCTTCGCTACTTGAAAACGAAGTTCGACGAGTCTGAATACGCCTGCGAGTCATGCCAACAGGACCTGACCTGTTCATGCCTGAACGTGCTATTGTTAAGGCTGTGGTGTTTGGGTGACGTCAATGCCGGTGGCGTGAGCTTGAGTGACATCAGAGTACATAGTATATAGCAGGCTCGGACGAGAGACCGCTCAGTTACTGCTTGTTCAAGTTACTACGTAACTCACAGCATGCATCACGGTGAACAATGGTGACCAGATTTTGACCAGAAGAGTTCCACGACTATGTCGAGGCGGAAGTTGGTTTTCGCCGGGTGCACATCATGCCAGTTGGTCTACCAGATCGTCTCGAATACTGCAATGGACTTGAAAACTTTCTTTGGGTCAACAACGAAGACGTGTTCAGTGTGATGCCTGTTCCTTGTAACTTTGTAGACTGCCCAGTTTTCCATCTCCGTTCAGATAGCCAGCTACCATCCACAACTGAGGAGTTTATTAATCGAGCTAAAGGTGAGATCATCATTCGCCGAAACAGCGTAAGTTGTATCTTCTACGAACTAAGGCGTGATGAACAAGTTATTCGCTGGGTGGAAAAGTGCAGTGGCTGGACCCACACTGCCATTTTGAATAAAGGGAAAGTTCGGTGGACATCTCCGTACACACCTCTGATGTGTGAAGTGTATTTGTCATCATAGTCAACTTGTTAATCTGTACTGTATTCTCATAATCATGTACAGGGGCCATGGAAATGAAAGTTTTCTGTTTTCATGTATGAAGCAAGAGGTTTACAAGAAACGTAGAAAAAAGATAGAAGATCCCAACAACAGTCATATAAACTTTAGTGACAAAGGTCGCAATGATATTTATGAATACTTTTGTTACGAAGCTCGCAACTACATTAACGTAAACTTTAGTGACTCTGAAGACTCCAATAATGTTCAAGACTACAATGATGTTCAAGACTACAATGATGTTCAAGATTACAATGATGTTCAAGACTACAATGATGTTCAAGACTATAAACTGGTACTACAACCTGGCCCTACCAATCAGGAAGCTATAGGTACCTCGCCCCATGTTCGAGCCCTGGACAGTTAACTATGCCTTAAAGGTCACTTGCAAACAGTGTGTAATTTATGAAATACAATTTGAAAGTGAAGAGTGGAGTGGAGAAATTCTGAATATGACTTATTTTGAAATGTGTAGAGATGGCAACCACTTTCGTGTAACGTTCAACGCCTCCTCACCACACACTACTAGCAAAGTAAAGCCGGTTTTGCATGTGACGTTGATAACTACCCAGTTCATTTGTGCAGACCATTTTTGCCACTGACTCTTGACCAAATGAAATCAGGGGTTGAGACACTAGAGTGTGTTGTTGTGGATACATGTGATGGACTGCAACACAAGATAAGTGCAATAACCTCCACACATACCCAATGCCTTACAGCAGGTTGTGTTTCTCATCTGTGTCCTGTGTATAGAGAAAAACTGTTGCAAGATATTAATTTCTCACCACCAAATTTTTGAAGGGATATTGCAAAAGAAAAATGTAAATATATCTGGGAGAAGACAATTCTTAATTATCAGTCAAGATGGAGGAGGCAACATGTAATGACGAGTCCGCAAGTGAAAATGATGAAGAAATTTCTGGAAGTTTGTTCTGCTACATCAAATGTAATTTTACTCGTATGTACACGAGAATATGGGACAGTCTGATAAACTGTACCAGTTTTCCATGTAGAAGATGATGTCATTGGGTTTTTCCCAGTACACTGCCAAGGCTCCTCCACCATTTTGTGAAGATGCTCAGTTCTCTGTAGACCATCAACGTGACAAGATGCAGCACTTCTCTCCTGCTGAGCACTACGAGCACGTAAAGCCTGGAGATCAGTGTGTGGAGTATTCCTACTGGGACAGTGAAGGAAACTACAGTGAATACCCAGAAGAGTGCAACTTGGGCGAACATTGGCTGTATGCACATTATCCTACGAGCTGGGCACATTGTCAAGAGATGATTGGCTGCTACCCTGAAAGTAAATGCAACATGCGGAGCAATACACCTCTTCCTGCCTCCAATGAAGATGTTGTAGTTCATGCACTTCTGCAAAAGCAATTAACTATGCAGAGACTGTTGTCGCCAGACCTCTCCGAGACTGAAGCCGCCTCTACATCCTGTGACGATACTGAAGATGGTGACCAAATTCTAAGTTACGACTTTGGGGCCCAGATAACCATGGAAGGACAAGATGTTGTTGGTGATTCTAAATTTATGTGTCCTGTTGTAGGAGAGGATTACCTTGCTTCCTTCGTACGGAAACATGTACATGCTATACTCAAAGACATTTTAAAAGTACTTGAAGATTGTGATTCATGATGTATGTAAATAATTTTTGTGGTAATTCTGTAGTGTGTGCTTAAAAATGGTCTCTTATATATGATGGGAAATGGTGGGAGCTTGATGTATAAATGTGTATTTATGTATTGCGTGGAGGAAAAAAATAAACATGATAAAATGAGTTTTCATGACTTTTATTTCCTAGCAAATTAGTAATTCCTTTTAAATAATACCTCCTTTAACATAAATAGAGTTGTAATAAATGGTTAAACAAAAAGGTAATTTCTGAAGATTATGTATAAGCTTTGTGTGAATTCACCAGTTACTACAACTTGTATGAAAACAATGGATATTTACCAAACAACATAAATACATGTCTTTGGAAAAATTAAGTAGGAACAAATTAGTTTGTGTGTCTGAAATCAACAATTACTACTACTTACGAGCTAAAGTACGAAAAAATAGAGGGTTGATAAGTGTTGTACAAGGCTTGTGCGAGGTAAGGTCTTTCTACTTGAAAGCTACAAGATAGACATGTTCAAACATGTGATGTCGTAACATACATCTGGACTGCCTCGCAACTGAGTCACGTGGCATGACTCATCTCCTATCCTCATTAGCGAGCCATTAGAGTGGCGACACCGAGAGTGATGTTGCAATAACCTGGTGACTAGAGGAGTGCTGTAAGGAGGAAGGTGGACGAGGGGCGGAGGAGAAGGGGATGAGGAGGTGTGGAGGAGGGGGATCTTTCGAATGCCTGTACAGACCTGATCTCACGACACAATACCTTACTCATTTGTTGATCAATGTGTGAATTTAATTCAGCCTTATATTCTTCAGTCAAAATAATGTCTGAATCTCCATCTGTAGGTAAAATTGCTACTTTTGAGTCTTTAACTAAATGTCTTCTGTTTCTCTCCAGAATATTCCCGTTGTCCATCATTACCTTGTATGACCCGGGCTTTGTAACTGGTCTACTACTATGCCACCTTGCCACATCCTTCCTCTTTTATCCCTGGGACATCCCTAGGAGCTCCCTGGAATCTGTAATAAACACATCCCCAATACATCCTCAGGAGCTCTCTGGGATCTGCATTAAATGCATCCCCTGGACATCCCTAGGAGCTCCCTGGGACCTGTATTAAACATATCTCTGAGACATCCCTAGGAGCTCCCTGGGACCTGTGTTAAACACATCCCTGGGACATCCCTAGGAGCTCCCTAGGAACTGTATTAAAAACGTCCCTGGGACATCCCTATGAGCTCCCTGGGACATCCCTAGCAGCTCCTTCCAGCAGCAAAAGTAAAAGTTTAGTATTCAACTAAAAAGAACACATAATTGTTAATGTAGCCTTTAAAAAACTTTTGAATAAACAATTCGTCTGGAATAATTTTTTTTTTAATGCTTCAACTTCCAAAAGTCTACCAGTAATAATAAAATATGTGTGTCGAAATTAATAAATTTACCAATTTCTTAAGGCATATATAAAGGTTATGAATTATCTACTAAATTAATTGCAACAAACCTCATGTATATTTAAATAATATCGTGAGCTATCTAGTGGTCATATTTGGAACTGGCCTAGAAATCCACTACGTCCGTGGGAACTCCTGCTCGGATATCCCAGGGAGCTCCTGCTCGGACATCCCATGGAGTGCCTGTTGGGACATCCCAGATAACTCCTGCTTGGACATCCCAGGGAGATCCTCAGAAGAGCTCCGTGGGAGCTCCCTGTAAGGACATCCCTGGGAGATCCCTAGATGAGGAATTTAGGATGACCCAAATTCGTCTTCTAAGGAACTTCCTGGGATGTGATGTACTTTTCGAGGAGGTACTTGGGACGTCCTAGGGACATGGTTTTTCGGAGCTCTCGGACATCCGAAATAGCCATCCCTAGGACATCCCGAGGATCGCATGTACCCGGATATCCTCAAAGGATGTCCCTAGGACATCCCGGGGACTTGCTGTGCTGGTTGGGTGGAGGCATCTACAGACAAAGTTAACTTATCTTATGGGTTGTAATATTGTAAAACTGGTGTGGTAACAAGAATGTTTTTCAGATTCTGATATGCGAATTCATGGGAATCCCACCACGGCCATGTTGTACCTTTTTTTAGTAATTCTCTCAGAGATGCTCTATGCTGTGCCAGGTTGGGTATAAATTTACTTACATAGGTTATCATTCCTAAAAATCTACTGAGTTCTTCAACATTAGTTGGAGAGGGAAGTTTTCTAATAGCTTCCACTTTGTTAGACTCAATTTCTACTCCGTTACCTGAAATTATATGACCTACATACTTTAACCTTAGGGCAGCAAACTTACATTTTTTTCGTTAAGTGTTACATTTTTTTTCTTTTGCTCTTTCTAGTAATTTCTCTAGACGGATATCATGCTCCTGTGTATCCTTTCCAAGATATTGACCTCGTCAATATACACTGCTACACCTTCAATATCCTTGAATAAGTCACTAAAGGTTCTGTGAAATATTTCAGGTGCAACCGATAATCCATATGGTAATCTAAGAAACTTCATCATTCCAAATGCAGATGTATAAAATGTGGTGAGTTTGCTGGTTTCTTCACTGAGTTTAATTTGCCCAAATTCTTGATTAGCATCCAAAGTACTGAAAACAGTAGCCCCTTTCATGTTTGTTGTGAGTTCTTCAAATGTAGGCAACTGACAATATTCTCTTCCAGCTGCTTTATTTAACTGTTGGAGATCCAAACAAACCCTAAGCTGACCCGAGGGTTTTCGTACTACCAGTATGGGACGAACCCAATCAATAGGCTCTTTAACTTGCTAAATAACATTTGACTGCATCATTTTTTCCAACTATTTTTTAAAACTCTCTTCTAGTGCAAAAGGTACTTTTTGACATGGAACCATAGTTGGCCGTACTTCAGGACTTAGTTTCATGTCATATGGTTTCATTTGTATTGAACCTGAGCCCTCGAATAAGTCCTTGCATTTCTCTAATAGTGACCCTATTATCTTATCAGAATCTAGCATCAATGTTTCAACTCTTTGTAGCAATTTTAACAATTTTATTGTAGATAATTCCAATAATGGAGGTGCTTGGTCAAATGTAGCCACATGAAATTCTATAATGTGTACAATATTCTTGTATTTGCAATTCAAAAAACATCTGACTGTAACATCTATTTGAGAACTAGAATAAGATTTTAATTTAGTTGAGCTAGGCAACAATTTATTTGATCTTATTTTCAGTCTACGAAATACCTTTTCAGGCAGAACATTCACATCTGCACCGGTATCCAATTTGAATTTCATCCACTGATCCTTAGCTACCTCCATTTTGACATACCAATCATCTTGGCTACTTCTATCACTTATTACTCCTACAAAGAATGTTCGATCGGTATCAGTGATCTTCTCTAAATATTGTACATTCTTTTGTCTACAAAACCGAGCAAAATGATTAGGTTAATTACAGTTCCCACAAATCTTTTTCCATGCCGGACAATCTCTTAATTTATGTCGGTTTCCACATCGATTGCAGTCTATGTAATTTATCAGCACTTTATCTTTACCTGTTCTTGCATCTATGGATTCGTACTTAATCCTTCTTCCTTGTGCTGAGACAGCTGACCTGGAATTTCTACAATCTTCCTTGGATGTGCTCCGGTACCTGCGGTTGTTTTGGTCTTCTCGTCTGGTCACATGCTGTATAGACGCGGCCCTGAAGTCCTCTATGAGCTGCTCTGATGTGTTCCTAAATTCAACTTGATCTGTGATGTGCTGTACTGTTGCTGAAGATCTCGTCTCTGCATTCATTAACTTCAATTGTTGTTCAGTTTGTTCTGCTTGTTTGCGTATAAATATGGATATTTCAAGGGTCAGGTCAATTTCTCGCAACAACCGGTCCCTAACCTCAGAATCCTTTATTCCACATACGGTTCTGTCTCTTATCAACGAGTCTCTTATTGTTCCATATTCGCACGTTGCACTTAACCTGCGTAATTTCGTAACGAATTCGTCTATATTTTCTTCATTTCTTTGTACCCGTATGCTGAATTTATATCTTTCCATGCACATTCAATTTTGGTTTGAAAAAATTCTTCGAATATTTTTAATACTTGCTTGTAGTCTTTTTCTTCATCATGCTTCAGTTCCCATGTATCATAGATTTGAAGTGCTTCTTCTCTAATTACGTTTAAAAAAAATAGCTTCTTTAGATGCATCTTCCTTATCTGCCCCACCCGATGCCTTTAGATATATATCAAATTTCCTCTTCCATAGTTTCCAATTCGCACCTTCTTCAACTGATACATTCAACTCGCTTGGTGGCTTGATATATTCCATTCTGTTCAGGATTATGTGAGGTATAAATTAATCTATTAACGAATTGCAATTTTGTCGTGGTAAAGATCCCCACTTAACATTTATAACTTAACACCTGACAATAGTGTTCAGACTTTTTTTTAACTCACCATATAGTTCTTTTTTTATAATCCTGTCGGCAGTGCCAGTTATGTTTGTTAAGATTACAAATTTTATAAAATACATAATAAAAGTATGTAAGCGATACAAGCTGTTTATATTATGTCCCTTTCATTTGTTACTTGTTCACATCTATGAAAATTTACCATAGAGTAACTTAATAGAAATACATAACACAGATATGTTTAATTAGCATACTTCCCCTGATGTACACAACACACTCCTCAAACTCGCCATTATTCATCACATTCATGGCATTAGAAGTTCTTCTAAGACCGTGATCACATTCTCTATCCAAAAAGATCATTGTTACCACAGTAACAAAAATAACTTCTCATCAAGATTGACATTTCCCTTCAAATACAAATATGTTCTCAACACACATGATTCACTAACAACACTTCCCCTTGTTGAGACTTATTTGTGTACTCATGATGAAGATATTAAACCCAGTTGTTTTGACATCACCTGAGTCTTGACACCATTTAACTCCTTAGCGAACAGGTCAGCTATATTTTGATTAGCAGGAACATAACTGAACTCGATAACATTTTCCTTCACACTTTCTCTCACATAGTGGTACCTTATATCAATATTCTTAGCTCTTTCAGACATTACATGATTTGATACCTGACTACCCATACAGCACGATAATGTCGCATAAACGTCGCAGCAACGTCGCACACCAAAAAGTGTAACGGCCCAGAAACGTTGCAAAACGTCACAGTGACGTCCCAGCAACGTTGCAGGGACGTGTATTTGTCCGCTTTTTGTTACGTCGTATGGCAACCTCGCTGCGACGTCAAAAAGCAACTTTGCTGCGTCGTCGCACTGCAACCTCGCTGTGACGTCGCACTGCAACCTCGCTGCGACGTTGCTGGGATGTCACTGCGACGTTTCTGGGACGTCACACTTTTTGGTGTGCGACGTTGCTGCGACGTTAATGGGATGTTACCATGCTGTAAGGCAGTGGCGGCCGGTCAATGTTTTGAGCTCAGTGCTCTGATTATAATGTCCTTCACCCCCTCCCCCACTAAATCGCTATACTTTCTTTCCCTGCTAATAATAATATTTTTAACTCAAAGGTATAAAACTTTTGCTTTACATGTATTGAGGAATTGCACTGCGTTTCATGGTAAGTGATAATGTAGCCAATAAAGTGTGTTGTAAAAAACTTTCAACTTAAAGATGTTACCTACAATGTATAGGTACTCGTTAAATACACAAGCAATGAATACCACTAACGACAGGTTAGTATCCTACAATCTCAGTTTCTGTACATTTGTTCTTACTGCGTTCCCTCTGTGTTTCCTCACGATTAATGTGAACCCGACTCATAGATAAAATGCCAACAATATCGCATGTGAGACGTCTTAAGACTATATTAGAGTTCGGCTTGTCTAATACAGACGTAGTTTTATAACACACGCGAAGTAGGCTTACGCATATCTTCAGCCCTGCATTGGCATAGCATTTTGATACAATTACGGAACACGTAAATAAATGTGTGCAGTTCATACCACGTCACATTCGGAAAACAAACTTGCCACTAATTAACCACGGACTCAAACCTTAAAATAATTTTCCACTTACCGTCAAGCAACACAGAATTTTCACAAAAATGAAACAATATTGTAAAATTCGACTTACCAAATTATTCCATCATAAAACGTCGGTAATGTAGCCATTGCGCCAAAGACTAATAACATAGATTCTGCGGCAGTTCGTTATTTATGCACAGTATCACGTCACTGACGCCCACTACTTAAAATAATAATAGATAGTAACGTACTATTCATAAAAGTTATTCTAAGTCAGCTACACATCCATGCGACACCGAAAATCACTTTGTTTACAAGTCTGCAATGTACAAACACGTGTGCGATGCGAGCGGCCATCATTGTCCATCGTGCTGACGTAACTGTCGCGCGCTTGCGCAGTATCTAGCAGGGCTACTCTGCTCATTGCAGGGAGCAGGTGTTGATAAAGGCGAGGTTCCCGCGACTCTCTACACCACTAGCTAGGACAGGGGGTAGGAAAGGGTTGTGACAACCGTGCGCTAGTCCGCGGGAGCACCGAGCCAGGTTTACACCATAGAATTGGGCGGCTTACACGAGCGAAATTACTTGAGAAAATTCCGTCCGCCTATAAAACTTAGCGCAAAGCATTCGATCTCTTATAAAGAAAGGTTAAAGTATAAATTGTGTCACATTACCTGAAATTTAATAAAATTTAGTTCACAATAACTTTGTAAAAGTTTACTCAGTGCTACAGCACGAGAGCACGGCCTTACGCACCGCCACTGCTGTAAGGGAATTTACTTCAAAGAGCTTGGCATTAACATTTTACTTTAAAAATACCTAATTGTAACAGACACTTTGTGTAAGTAATAACTGAGGGAATTAATTATGTTGTACCGCATTGGGATATGCTTAATATACCTTTGAACATGACACGAATGTAGACTGAGACATAACCTCAAAGTGATTCACAGGTGCACATCTTTGTTATCATTAATTTTGAACATATTTTGTTATAGTCCGCAAAATTCTCTTCATCTATGGGCTGGAATACAAGAAAGAAAATTAAATTAATGTGCATAACTGAAATTATAACCTATGAATATATGTACTTCACAAAAATATAAAACAATAGACAAATTAATTCATGTCATGAAGATTTTATATTTTAAATAAATACTTACTACAGTTACACAAATCCTATAAACCGACTGAATTCATAGGCTTTCACAACACTACACAATTTCAAATGTATTAACTTGTTTCCCCATGTTCGCGAACAAAGGCAACCACCACCACGAGTACTTAAGTATTTTTTACTTAACAATCATTCACACGATTTAAATATTTTTGAGACTTTAGAAATTTGTTCAGTTACAGTAATTATAAAGAATAAATTTTACGAATAATTATGAGAACATGTGAAAGAAAGAAATAATAATAACATTGTATAAACTCTCATATGACTAAAAAGTAACACAAAGGTTTCTCTGCGACGTCGCATGTCCGTCACAAAGGCCAGGGTCAGAACTTGGTTGCTTGGCAACGTCACTGGGACGTTACAGTATGACTTCTGTAGAGTGTAATCGAAATGCGACATTGCGACGTTTTTGTGACCAAGTGTGCTGTATGGGTAATAGCACCTTGGTTGTCACAATTGGTATGGTGTATCAATACATTTTAACTGATTCAATTTAAACAAAAGGTTTCTTATCCACGACACTTCATTAACAACCTCTGCCATAGAAACAAATTCTGCCTCAACAGTAGATTGCGCAACAACACTTTGTTTCTTTCAATACCATGATACTGCTGCTCCTGCTAAGAGGACAACATACCTACTACAAGATTTCCGATCAACTACATCACTTGCAAAATCTGCATCACAATAAACCAGCAATGGATCACCAGTTTTACAAAAACATAATTTCAGGTCACTGGTCTTTCTTAAGTATCTAAAAACATGTTATACATTACGCCAATCACCCATTGTAGGATGGTTACACTTACAACTAAGTTTGCCCACAGCAAATGCTATATCTGTCCTAGTGACTCCTGAAATATAGAGCAAAGAACCTACTGCTTGCCTATAAACATTCTCATCAAATTCTACATCTTCAATTTTGGTACATTTTTTGATTTGCAAATTTCTAGTGGTGTTGATACACCCTTTGCATTTTCCATTCCACACTGCTCTAACACAACAGCAATGTAATGGTTCTGATCCAATGTTAGGGTTTCACTGTTAGATGTCAGTACTCTGACAGACAGAAACTGTGAAGCATTGCTTAGCACCCTTACATCAAGCAACCTTAGCAACTTATCCTTGAGTCTATCAATCTTAGCTCTTGAACCGCACACACAAATATCATCTACATACAGTGCTACAATAACCTCTCCTTACATTCATCAATATAAATACATGGATCACTGATACATTGGTTCAAACCTATACCACATAGCAAACTGGTTATGTGGTGAAACCACTCTCTACCAGACTGCTTTAAACCATACAAGCACTTGTTGAGTTTACACACAAAAATTCATTTATTTTTGCCCCTTTCCTCAAAACATAGTGGTTGTTCCATGAAAATTTCCTCGTGTAGGTAACTGTACAAATATGCACACTGAATAGCTAAGAATTCATGATCCCAATCATTCTCTACGCTCAAAGCCATGAGGATTCTAAGAGACCTGCACTTAATGACAGGGCTATAGGTCTCGTAAAATCAACACCTGAAACCTGAGAAAAACCTCTAGCCACAAGCCACATTCCTATCATTTGGCCTTTGGACAATATTCCATACATTCTGATTCCTTAAGTTCTGAATCTCTGATTCCATCGCTTGCAACCACAACTCTTTAAATTCACTGTTTAAATAAAACCTCATGCACATCTACAGTATCATTAACATCTGACAATTTACAACAAACTACATTACTAACATACCCACATTAAGATATTCTCTCAAAGTTATCAACTTTAGAACATTTACATACATTACAACAAGAACACTTAATAGGTTTTGGAACTCTTACTGAACGTCTCAATTCACCAGATACCTCCCTAATTGTATCAAATGTGTTTACATCACATTTAGTATCAGTGGGCCTACTTACAATGGTATCACAAGCACTAGAGATATCAGAGTTTACAACATTTTCACCACCTTCACAACTTTCACCAACTTTAATTAAAACTTGGTTGTTTTCATTTTTACCTGCAATTGGAACAAAATTATCTCTTTGTGGGCTTTCAAGTACATTCACCTCATTAGGCCTACTTAATGTTTCATTATTTGCTACTGAATCAGTTTCACTCAGAATACTTACAATGTCATCATGGTTTACAACTACATTCACCTCATTAGCAATGCACTCAGGATCTGGTACTACAGAATCACAATTATCATCTATACCATCATAATTATCTAGAATTATAAACATGTTCAGCCTTGGTTCTTTCATTGCATTATGTATGCTGCTGCATTGTTTGAAGGAAAAACCTTTTCCTCAAACATTACATGATAAGCAATCTTAACCTTTCTCTCATTTAAGATACAGACCCTAAAACCCTTTCTGTGAGATTCATAACCTAGAAATATACCTTCTACAGCTATATGGTCAAACTTTCTTGTGGGATCAACTCTAACCCAAACCCTGTATCCAAATACCTTAAGCCTTTGAAGTAGCTCCTTAGTAATCCTTTCACATGACTGAAATAGATTTGCTGGGACATAGGTTGCATATAAAACATGCAGTGTTTACAGCCTCTGCCCACAAGTATGCAGGAGCACCTGATTGTATCAACATACATCTAGCCATCTCTACTAATGTTCTGTTCTGCCACACCATTTTGATGGGGGCATTTAGGTACTGTTTTTCTGTGTACAATCCCACTTATTTGCAAAAAAAAAAAAAAATTCTCAAAAGCATGACCACAATACTCCCCTCCTCCATCAGATTGAATAGCCTTTACCTATGCACCATGCTGGTTCTCGATCTCAACCCTAAATAACATGAAATTTTTAATGTGTCACTCTTTCTGCACAAAAATCTAACAGTAACAAATCTAGAAAAGTCATCAATTAAAGTTAATACATATTGAGTCCCTCCTACTGAGCATGGTCTTATTTCACCCAACAGATCACTGTGAATAAGTTCCAACGGCTTTGTATTAGAACTATTACTCTTCTTAGGGAAAGGGATTCTTGCCATCTTACCTCTGATGCAAACTTCACATTTGGCATTGTCACCTGCATCTGTTGACTTGAGGTTCTCGAGCCCTGGAATCTTCTCTAATGCAGCCTCATAGAGATGTCCAAACCTCTCATGCCACACAGTAGCTGTACACAATGCGACTGCATCATTCACCACATGCTCCCTTTGGTGTATATTAGCTGCCACTACGCTTCTAACTCCATTCTTGCGAACAGTCTTGAGTAGATAAAGTCCTCCTTTTTCTTGTGCAAAGAAGATTTTCTTTCTTCTGTGTCGACATCTACTCCAACTGCACAGCTGTTATCATATTCAGTATTGATGCCTTTGCTTGCTAGACATTTTACAGACAGTAAATTATATTATAAGTCAGGAACATACAGCACTTCACTCAATCCTAAGGTCCAACCACCACATTTATCAGTCAAAATTATTTGCACAGAGCCAACTCCCTATACAGGTACCTCCACCTTACCAAGTGCAACACCTCCATTTAGTCCTTTGAAGGTCACAAACATTGAGCGTACCAGTGTCATGTGATCTGAAGAACCCATATTGTTGTTCCAGTTTGCTGAACAATGCTCTACCGGCTATGCATCCTCTGAAGTTATTTTGATCACTCTTGTCTTCAGCCTTTCTTTCATCATCCTTGCCTTCTTTCTTCCTCGATGCCTCATAAGACTTGCGTGCCTTGCAATTTGAAGAAATATGTCCAAAATCGCTACAATAGTAACACTTCACTGCACTGTCATCCCTGGTACTGTTACAGTTCTTGGAAATGTGGCCCCAGATACCGCACTTATAACACTTTGAATCGGTTTTCCCATTGTTGTCCCCTTGGAAACTGGGACCTCATGTTCTCTGGTTTACAACTGCAAGCAAATGCTTCTGGTCCCTGCTAATATTTCTGTCACTAGGTCGTAATAGGCCATGACGCGGAAGCACGTTAGCGTTGGCGATCAGCTGTCCCGAGAGGTTACCGACCTCAGAGCGGCAGTCTCCCTTAGTGGGGGGAGGTAGCTCCGGCGATCGATACCTTGCGGAGGAGAAGGCTGTACAGGAGCGCATGCGCTGCCACCCCTTGGGTGATGGGGGTGTGAGCAGGAATGCAGACGCACGATGGCCGCCTTGGCACACACTCTGTTCCTTCCTCACAAATGGCGACCGCGTGGGTTTTGGCATGTTCGGAGTCCATATGCGCACTGCATTCGTGCTAAGATCTTGATGCGCGAATTTTAATCCTTGATAACACCACACAAGTTGGGCGACAATTTGATGGGGGCAGGGGTTGTAGTTAGATGTTAAATTCCACTGGATAGCTCCGGTAAAGTACAGTTCAGTTCTTCTGCGCGAGAGTGGGTTACGCAGGGCACGTGCCTGGTAGCACCAGCCCATTATTGGAGAACGGGCACTCGGAAAGAGACTCTAATTTACAGGGCCATGTGGTCGACAGCCGTGGCATTGTAACACACACTCCCCTCTCGTCGTCGTAAATAGTTATGCAGGGGAATCTTTAAGCGTTCCCCATACCTGTAGCACAGAACATAACACCAAAAGAAAACACCCTACGCAATAACACTGGGAAAGTGCGGGTTTAGGGTCCTGCATCCTGAAGGCCATGAAGCGGCAAGCAAATAAGATATGCACCTTAATGCTGGAATGTATTTATTGCACAATTTGTACTCCATGCACAATCCAAATGGAGGTGCGGTAAGCAGGCCCGGTCCTGAGCCCGACCGGTGGGCTATGCTGACCGGTGGGCTATGCTGCATAAGAAAACATCATATGGGTTAAATAAGAATTTTAAGCTAATCCCCTGGGCAGATGAGTCGCAAGAGGTTGAGGGTCACTTCCGGGCCTATGAAAGTTAAATTAATTGTTCCAGAACTAAAATGACGCTATTGATACACTATTGGTTGAACACAAGTCTTGAAGGGCCTGGAGTTACACACGTCGAACCCCCTTGTTCTGCAGCTTAGCACAGACTGGCGATTCCTTCCCATGCCGATGGCCATGATGGTTCTTCATACACTCAATGCCTTAACTTCAACCTCCGTAGCATCCTTCTCTAGTTTCAGTCTCTTTTCTTCAAACTGCAATTTCCTCTTAACACCATTGATACACATAGATTCTTCATTTTGCTCTAAACTCCTTACTAGTTTCGAGGAGGTACTTGGGACGTCCTAGGGACATGGTTTTTCGGAGCTCTCGGACATCCGAAATATCCATCCCTAGGACATCCCAAGGATCGCATGTACCCAGATATCCTCAAAGGATGCCCCTAGGACATCCTGAGGACTTGCTGTGCTGGTAGGGCAGTTGGCCGAGGGAGGTATGGCCTTCACAGATAAGAATGTTGCTGTATTCATGCTACGGGGATTACCAAAGGAGAGATATGAAAACATGACCGGTCGATCTCCGCGACCGTCTCCGTCACGCATGACATCACTGGAGCGCTCCGGGCTCTCGTATATGCGGGTAGCATGGACACGTTCTGGATCACAGTGACCGTTGTTTGCGGGATAGCACTTTGCATACCCTTAAATGAAGTTCGTGAAAGTCCAGTGGTTCTGAAGAAGGTTGGTGTGTGGTAGCAATGCCGCCAAAACACAGGAAGCCCATCCCGACTACTGTTTGACTTTTCTCGATGACGAGACATTCCGCATGTGCAGCCTGCCCGCAATATTTACATCGCAATGTTGCAACAGTTACCGTGCGGCAACGTGGGCATCTGCATTCATGTACGTGAGTCTCTGGCAGCTTGATGTCTCCCATTGTGAATTGTACTGTTACAGGGGTTTTCATGCAGTCACTGGCACTGAGCGGGTGTGCCGGTGTAGCTTTCTCGCTGCCCACTGTCGTTTCACAAACGTCGCACCAGAAGAGTCCAGTGGGTGCCATCACTGTTTCCGTGGCCGACAAACATCCCTTGTGGTACCGCGCAGAACACATCAAGCTTACTGGTACACTGTCCTGTAAACAAACTAAGCTGTCACACACTTCATATTTCAGAATGTCACTGTAGTTAAGTTCGTGTTTGATAGTCGGTTTTTGAATAGCGCTCATACATGCAGTTGCGCTTACAACAGTCCAACTGGCCTCTTCCCGTTTCCGCCCACACTCAGCGCACGTCCGTACAGGGATGCCGACGGATCTCGCCTGCAGCAAGAAGTTGCGGAAGGGATTTTGTGGGTGC
This sequence comes from Medauroidea extradentata, assembly GCA_003012365.1. Classification (NCBI taxonomy): domain Eukaryota; kingdom Metazoa; phylum Arthropoda; class Insecta; order Phasmatodea; family Phasmatidae; genus Medauroidea; species Medauroidea extradentata. The sequence continues at coordinate 17,890 of PNEQ01004754.1, forward strand.
CAGTTTGGTAGCAACGACTTTCGTGGCATCTGTGGTTTGCCGGTTGTTCAGGCAGAGGCTCAAAGCACTCGTCGCACCAGGTAGTCGTTCTGAACGAATGCGTGATCACCTGCAGTGAGGCGTTTTCCTTTGTTTCGACTTTCCTCTGCTGAGTTGAGGGACGCTCAGGAGGAAACATCACTGCCACGTCGTGGTTGTCCGTGATGGTTTGAGCCGGATTTGGATCCCGTGACAGTGATCGGGGAGTTCATTGTCAACTCCGTTGACATGCTCAGTCGTAAAATCAAACGACTGTAGTAACAGTGCCCAGCAGATGAGTTTACCTATCCTTCCCTGTATCGTGTCCATCCACGTCAGACACTTGTTGTCCGTTCGTAACGTGAACTGTCTTCCTTCTAGGTGAGGGCGGTACTTACAAAGAGCCCAAACTACCGCCAGGCACTCTCGCTCATTGCTGATAGCGACGTTCTGCTTCTCCGAACTTGGCACTACTGTAGTTAATAATGAGTCGTGACCCGTCGTCAGCTAATTGGTATTGGGTGGTGCCGGCACCTTCCATGCTGGCATCGGTCTGGACGTAAGGCGCTTCTCAGGGTTGATGCGAGACAATGCATGACACTGGGTAAACTGCGATTTCAACTCTTCAAATGATGCCCTTCTGGGCAAGTTCGTTCCAGGTGTATTTTCTTTTTACAGACAACAAGTCAGTGAGAGGGGCGGCGATTGTTCCTCAATCAGTTCGCTAATCCAATGAACCGTTGCATTTATTTCCTGGTCGTCGGAAATGTGCTGTTGGCAATTTTGTCCAGGTGTTCGGGATGGGCGTAGTTACCATCCGGCTGGATCACATGCCCCAGGAAATCGACGGAGGTTCTACCGATGTGACACTTCTGGGTGGATACGACAAGTTGGTGCACTGCCAGTCGTTCTAACACTAAACTCAGATGGCGTACATGGTCCTCCCATGTCCGGGACCAGAAGATGATGTCGTCGAGGTACGTTACGACAAACTCTCCGATGTACCCCTTCAGCACCTGTGTCATCATGTACTGGAAGATTGAGGGAGCGCACTTCAGCCCGAATGGCATCTTCCGAAACTGAAAGCGGCGTCCATCTGGTGTCGTAAAGGCTGTCTTCTCACGGTCTTCTGGACGTATCGGTACTTGCCAATAACCTGACTAAGTCTAACGTCGAGAACACTCGGCCATCACCCAGTCCTGCCAAGGCCTCATCAACACTGATCCGCAGTGGAGGGGCACTCTCTGTCAGCAGGTTCAGAGGACGGAAATCAGCACAAAAGCGCAGTGTCCCAACCTTCTTCGGCACAAGTACAATGCGGACATTATATCGACTGTTGGACGGTTCGATTACACCCTCCTTTAGCATCTCGGCGACTTGCTCACTGATGACCCATTGTTCATGCATCCCGTAGCCTCTGGGACCAGTGTAGACTGGGTCTGGGTTAGGTGTCAGTATGGGATGCTCAGCTGCTATGGTTGTCTGAAGTAGGTCAGAGAAAGCGAAGACATCTTTCCGTTCATCCAAGAGAGCTTGTATCGCTGTCCTGTATTCGGCTGGGACCTCGTCCAAGTCGCCCAGGTGAATTGTGTGTTGGTTGGTATTCGGATGCCGGTCGACAGCGTACACTGTTCGTCGTTCCCCGGCTCCCACGTGTACCCTCTTCGCCGCGACCTCTATCACTGCTGCTAGTTGCTGCAGCCATGGTTGCCCCAGCACGACAGGCTCTCAAAGGCCGTCCACGACCAAGGCTTCGACTTCAGACGTCTGGTAGCGTATCCTGATCGTCAGGTCGGTCACGCCCTATGTGGCACTGTACTTCCCTCTGGTGGCCAGCTGTAGCATGCAGGGTCCAGGTCGGTTCTGTGATGAATTAAAGAGTGTGGATGCGACGAACGTATGGCTAGCGGCAGTATCAACCAATGCAGCAGTTGGTTGGTCGTTGACTTCGATCGGGATGCGGAGTAACTGATCATCCTTGATGGTTAATTGTCCCAAAAATGGTTCTGAGTCGGTGTCGGTCGTGATCAGGTGTGTCTGGCGATTGACAGCGGGGAGGTCAGCAGCTGGCCTGCCTCTCCGCCTTAGGCGTTTTCCGATAGCGGGCATGTGGCATTCCTAACAGGGCAGTCCCGGTGCCAGTGAAACGTGTTTGCTGGGCAGGTGTGAAACTGTGGCGGTCGAATGTCCTGTCGCGAGAGTTGTGGGGCGGACGCAGGATAGGCCGACCGCTGGGCCCCCATCGCGAGTTGTTGTCTTCGGCCTGTTGGTGTGCCGCTGTCACGCATATTTCTGGTGATGAGGCACTTTTCGTCCGCCCGTCCTAGTGTCTGTAATGGACGTCCCCTCAGCCGATTAACGGCCCTGTCGGCGACGATTGCTCGACGAATGTATCCCTCCACACTTTCACCATTTATTTCTGCCAAAAATGGTTGGAGTTCCAGTCACAGATGCGGGATTATGCTTCTTAGTGCGTCCTCCGGCAGCGTGGTTGGATATATGCGCCGGAAGAGCTGGATTTTCGTGGCTATGAACCTCTCTATCGACTCTTGTGTCCTTTTGTCCTTCGCTACAAAATCGCACTTGACAGTCTGCTATAGCCTCCGCGGACCCGAACCGATACCGTAGGCTATTCGCGAACTCGTCCCATGTCATTGTTGCATGTCCCCATATTCTCTACCAGTCCTTTGCGGCACCATGCAAGTTGCTAATCGCACGATCAAACCACTCATCGTACACTACGCCGTAACATAAACACTGTGTTTCGCATTGCTGCAGAAACTGGTCCACGTCCTCGTGCATGTGTCCAGAGAACTCGGGAAGTTTCGTTGTGTCCCCACTCTCATGGCGGGTTGTCGCGACAGCTCGAAGCGCAGTCGTTTAGGCGCTGGGGGAGAAGTGATAGTGTGGTAGGTTTGTAGCTTGTGACGTATGACCTTGAAGCGGGGTAGGAGGCCTCGATGAGACACAAGTTGCACAAGCGAACACGCCCTCACCGAACGTGACAAGTTCCTTGGAATGCGAACATCTGCGGTGGCATCTTGTTCGACATGTCACACAAGTGGCCATCTCCTTCCCTTGTCTGTCACATGTTGGTGAGTCACATACTTCGGCCTGCCTTGGCGGGCTGTGGTCGATAAGCTTCTCCACTTTCATGTTCGGGTTCCCCTTCCGGTTCTCTATGGTACATGTGTAGCACTGTTGCAGTACTTCTCCGAAAAGTAAATCAGGGAAGGCTGGTAATCCACACCTAACACACTCCATGCTGCTCATTGTGTGCGATGGTTAGATTTGTTTCTAGATCTAGCTCAGTGTATTGTTTCCTGCTGTCTCTGACGTGCGGGCTGTGATGTAGCTGGTTAAACAATGCAACTGTGGCGATCCTGTGAAGTGTCGTCTTCCAGTCCTTCTCTGTGTAGGATGTACGTCGATTTACACTGCGATATTCACGCCAAAGCGTTGGGCGCCATGACGCTGTGTCCGGTGAGAGCGAGGTAAAAACTGAGCTGCATCGGAATGTTCTGGGCGCCACAAGGTTAAGCGTGTAGCCGGGAACGCAAGGCTCGATGGGTCGTGGTCTGTTCGTGCCGGCGTGCCCCTCTCGCACCTGGGCGAGTCGAAACATCTGCGTATCGGGAAAAACAGGGAGAACCTGGAGAAAACTACACCTTATAAATGGACACTTATGGGGCGGTACACACACCCCATACCCTAGAGCATACCTGCCAACTTTTCAATGTAACAATTAGGAAGACATTTCCAAAAAGTTAAAATTTTGCGTCAAATAAACGGTAAATATCAAGTTAAGCTACTTATCGCGTACAGGCCAAACTATTGATTTTAGACATACAGTTTATTGATGAAAAATGTTTCTAGTGACATTCTAAGTTGTCCTACGTAAAAAATTTTTTTTGTTAGGTTAGGTTTTTTAGGTTAGGCTAAGTTAGGTTAGGTTAAGTTAGGTACCTAACCTAACATTAGGTTAGGTAAATTAAGTTACCTAACCTAGCCTAAACTAACATAACATGGCCAAACCTAATATAACAACCTAACCTAAAAAACCTAGCCTAACAAAAAAATTTTTTTACGTGGGCCTACTTAGAATGTCACTAGAAACATTTTTCATTAATAAACTTTATGTCTAAAATCAATAGTTTGGCCGGTACACGATAAGTAGCTAAACTTGATATTTACCGCATTATTCTACAAATTCTATCGTACTTCAAAATGCCATTACCACCACGAATTTTGGCTAACACTGGTATCATTGCTACCATCAGTCGCAATTGAAAACGGCGCATTCTTCAAGCACTCTGGATTTTGCATCCGAAGCCATTTCTTTCACAATTGCAGAAGTTTTGGTTCGCGCACATCCATATTCCTTTGTGATTTCCGAGCCTGGAAACATTTTTTTCACATGCGCACCTGCATGATCTGCGGCTGCTAGAGGAATGTTGTGTTCTATCAAAAACGAAGTAAATAAACACTCTGCTCGCGTGACGTCTAGATCTGCACTCCCAAGTTTAACAAAAAAAATCTTGAAAGTTTTTGGTTATCTTCTAGGCATTTTACATGAGATACACGTTTCGCACTTTTGATATATACGCTGATGTCACTTTTGCAGCCATGCGATATGTAAATGTCGCATCTGCATACCTTACAAAATCCAAACTCTGTACTGTAGGTATCACGGAATGTCTGGTAATAATATTGTTTCTTCGTACCGGTAGGCCTACTCATTTTTGAAAACGTAACACAGACGATTTGCAATTCATAACCTGAAATAAGACCTAAATGAGGTGATGGAAACTCATATAATGCAAACTACTTCGCCCGTTTTAATACGTAATAATTTTGTATATCGTAAACCAAAACCAGGACTGCTTTCATACTGAAAGAAAAACGTCCATTAGCAACGAAACCATACCGCAAGCAAACTTTCTTCAACTGTTGAAAAAGCAACGACGCCACTCGCTGTACAAATGTGTAATCGAAACACACAATCGATCGTCACAAGTCCAAGACGCAATACATCGATAAATCAAAAGATATGAATTCAGATTTTTCTAAAAATCGGAAGAATTCACAGACTTTCGGAAAATCGTAAAGGGCAGTTAATATTCGGAAGACTTCCGGAAAAATCGTAAAGGTTGGCAGGTCTGCTAGAGCCTTAAGTGTGCTAGTTCCAAATGACGAAACAAAGTAAAACACTGGGTCGGATAGTTGCACACACACGTTACGTTTATCGCTGGACAAATCAGAGTGCCAAAGTGCACCACGTCTCTCGTTCCGTCCATCGCGGCCGCTGCTTTCAGACTGCCTTCTTCATGTCCTGGTAGAGGGAGGGGGCAGCAAAGCCATGTGTCCTGCACTGGCAGATGGCCGGGATGGCAGGTGTCGCACATCGGTGTCAAGTTCACACATGCCCTGCCGCCGTCACTGATCCGCCACACACACACACACACACACACACACACAAGTACCGCACATCTGCCATTACCAAACAGCGCACACCTGCCGCGACCAGGTGCAACTCTACCCGGCCTGTGGCCTGGTACAACATTATATAGTCTAATACATGGGAAGAACATCGGCCTTAACCATGTGGGCACACTAGAGATTGGACGTCTTTGCAGAGTGTGGAGAGCGTCAGTATCTTTATTTTGTGGTTTATTTAGGTGCTGAGCCATGTTGGGCCTGGGTGGAAAGGCAGTACTATTATATTGTTTTTATAACGCCAGAGAGTTTGCCGGAACATTGTTTTCTTCCCTTTCGCTTGTTAAGATAGTCTAAGTTGAGCAGGTGGCAGTGTAATTTCATGTATATGTGTGTGCATTAAAAATGTAGTGTTAATTTCAATATCGTTTTGCGAACATTTTCTATGCACCACCATTGAACCAACCCTATTATTTTGAACGAGGTAAAAAGTTTCTGCCTGCTGCTGAGGGCCATGTACACAAGTGTGGTTGCTGGAGTGGATATCCAAGTAGGAGTACCACCACATTATTAAGTAGGTACTTCAGTTTAAAGTATTTGTCATTATAAAGTACATTTATTCAAACCCGTGTACAGAGTATACTGTGTAAGAACTGTTCAGTGTAAAGTACTTTCAATGTTAATTGCAAAATTTCAAGTTCCCTTCATATACTGTACTTCGTAATGAGATTTCACTGCGTTTTGCAAATACAAAAACTGTAAGAGTACCACTGCCAGGAAAAAAGCTTATTTAACAATTTTTATTAATAATTTTCTAATCACTTAAGAATCTGGGAGAGATCCAGACAATTTACATTCCTGCACAATGCCTTGAACTCTATTACAGTATATTGTAATGGGGTATGGTTGTACAGGTTAGTTAGCCGTCGTCCTCTGTGTTGTCGATGAGTTTGGTTGGGACAGAATGCTCAGCAGCTTAATCTTTCACTCGTGCCCAGATAGCAGCTTTGCCCCTTAGGTTTTTTGTCGTTTGAGTAACATATAGTGGCATAACTACAAAAAAAAAAAAAAAAACACAGCCAGGAATATTTTCCTAACCGTTATTTATTTGTAGTCAACCAATCTGTTTTCTGACAATAGTTGCCCAAGGCATACGAACAAATACCAAAGTGAGATCGGTGACGTAACAATATAGGTAGTTTATTACCGAGTGTCTGCCCAAGAAGAAGTCATAGCTCGCAACCACGCTTTACCAACTTTAGTACTCACCAGTAAATAGTTGCTCGGTTCACATATATGATTACATGGTTACATATACTGTAACAGCTATTTCTACCAAGAATGAAGCATGAAAGTGATGAATAAGTTCTAGATAGAGCGACTTCGCCCCCCGAGGCTTCACTTCTCCGCACCAGCGCTCCCTTACATCTTCTCACTACCCCGCCATGACACACTGACTGCCCTCTTCCTGGGCGGACACAAGGACTTACTCGGCCAAGTGGCGGAGTGATACAACAGGACCCAAGTTGATTGAAAAGATGGCCAATTTACATCTACTATGGAAGAAAAGTATGTAACATGATTACTGACAAATTTGCAAAGCATTTTATTCCACCATACCAGCTAAATATTAATTAGTTTATTACAGTAGTACCCTCTTATAGTGTTTCCACTTATAACGTTTTCCTGGTAATAATGCTACCTTCATTTAGTCCCTAAAACTGATTTGTAATAAGAAATTACCCTGTTATGTTTTCCCATTTATATTTTAAACATTTTTTGGTCCCTTGGGAAACATTATAACACGGTTCTACTGTAATTGGGGACGTGCTACGTCATCAAATCTGTTGCGGATCACCACCTTTTTAGAGTTCTGTAGCATCACGTAGATCGAGTGACGACTTATAGTGCTCACCGCATTCCAGTACGCGATTCTGTACATGACTCCACGCGAGTGACCTCTGACCTGCCTGCAGATAAATCCCATTCCAGAATAAGCGAGCTAAGAGGTTACTTTAAATTTTAAAAACCTGCACGTTTCTGTACGTGCCTTGAAGCGAGTGAACTCAAACCTGCCTGCCAGATAAATCCTATTCCAGGAGAAGCAAGCTAAGCGGCTACTTGCCATTTTTAAAAATCCAAACAAGGCAAAATATAAGAAAAAGTGATCTAGTAAAGTTGCTTAAAATTAAATTAGCTTTAAAATGAGTCCAAACACTGTATAAATCAGATAAAATTGACACTTAAAATTTAATACTTTTATCTTGCCTTAACAGTTAAACTTTAAATTTTTTTTACTAAAATTCTAATGATAATTCCTCTACTAGCTTCCCAATTAAAATGTTGGATCCCACCGCATACATCCTTATACCTGGTTAAGTTGGCCTACTTAAATTGTTATAAACAATGAAAAAAAAATTAATTAAGAGAAAAAAAATTGAAATAACTAAATGATAAGTGACCAAGATGGGCCACGTGCCAGTGCACGTAACAATACATCAAATTCAGAATCATACTTTGAATAGGTTCTGTTAAAAAGTGATATTGTTGAACCTCTACAGCACAGTTTTTGCAGCTGGCAGGTGAGCGCCTTAAGAAAAGTTCAACATTTGGCAGAGGAGACAGCTGTCCCCAAAACCGTATACCTGCCAAACTGACCAAGCCAGGGAGCTGCTACCTGGTCTTCACTTGCAAAGCAGACATCTTACGAGAAAGTCGTCGACTAGTGCCAGAGGTGTTGAGAGAAATTGATTGTAAAGCTACTAGGTTCATTAGTGTGCAGCACTATAAACATCTCTCTTTCAGGTTACTAGATAGCATGCTGTTTCATTTGAGACAATCAATTGGTATAGGTGCGTCGTAATGCTAACAGGGTGGCCACTCATTGCAACAAAGAAAATTCCCTGATATCCCTGATAGAAAACCCAAAATTTCCCTGATTTTTGCAAGTATGAAAACAACATTCTGGCATATTATTCAACAAATTTTCCAATAAATAAAAATATTTTAAGTCCTTCTTGACACTACTATCAGTGAACTTGACAAAACAATCAGCAGAAATAACTACGAACTTGACAATGGAGTATAAACATACCTACATAACGGTAATTTTTTCAATAAAAATGTTATAATGCTTTCAAAACTCCATTATATTCCTTCCTATGACTTTTGCGGAAGCTCAAAATGAACGAGACAAGAAAATTCCCTGACATTTCTCAGAAGAACTAAAAATTCCCTGACATTTCTCAGAAGAACTAAAAATTCCCTGACATTTCCCTGATATTTCCAGGTGACCACAATTTCCCTGATAATTCCAGGTTTTCCAGGTGGGTGGCCACCCTGTTAACTTCCGATGTAAGAACAAAATTGTGGGTCATTTGAATAAATGATCAGTTGGAGATTCGGTCCGTTGAACATTTGGTCAGTTAAACACCCACCCATATACTCAACCACAAAGGTCCCTATACTCAACCACAAACGTGGTATCAAGTAACCAAAAGCATTTTAAATGTAATAAGATATTAAGTTCAACCCAGAAAATGTGTCGCACAGAAATTCAACATAATTGACGGAACTAAAAAAAATATCCGGCAAATAAAATTTAGATCCTGCAAAATGTCCTGGATCTCTCAAATTACTTCAAAAATTATTTTACTATTATGTTGTCCCTAAAATATATTAATATTTTAAACTTAGGGTTAAATGTATGATCATAATGTATGTTCACTGACCTAGTCAATATTTATAATATTCTTGCCCTTATCACTTCTCATTGGTCCACTAAAAACTATGCATAGGTTCTACTGTATTTAACATATTTTAGCCATTGATTTCTTCTTCAAGAAAAATTTTGTGTTTATGTTAAATGAATAAAATACCCAAAACCAAAAATTACATCGTTTAGTTATTTATTTCCATTAACATATAATTAACATAGGTTTACAACAATCCCTGATGCCTGAGTCTAGATACAGTGATGTGGCAGCAACAAATACATTCCAACCACTCTATTATAACTACTATCACACAATTTAGGTAACAGGTGTAGCATGCTACACCACACTCTTCAAGTATTCATCAAACAGAAACACTCCCAGACTGGGATTTTTCTCCTCAACAAGACGTTCCAGGTCGTTGAAGTAGCCTGCTAGCTCACGGATCCTGTCCGCTTCACGGTGTAAGAAATTATCTTCTAGGTAAGCACCAACCTAGCACAAAGTAAGCAAGTATTATATCTCTACTCACATTAAAACTTACACAACAAAGTTATGTGTAAAATAATGTGTAATACATACACATTTTAGAAAACTTGTTTCAAAATACACAGTACAGCAAAATCTAATTAATACAAGTACGGGATATTACGAGACATTTACAGGGTGTCTAGCAAATAGGCTTGACAAAATTCATGTACAATTCTCGTACAGGTGTATAAAAATTTAAGTACCGCATGTACGACTAAAAAAATTAATAAATAATTTATTCTCAGTTCTAAAAAAAAATTACACAAAATCTTCTCAATTTTACCAATAACTTTCTAGTGTGAATATTGCAATAAGTAAAACAATATTTCAATAATAAATTTATTTGACAAAAATATGCCAGATTCAAATGATTACAAGACATGTTCCAATTTCGTACGATTAATTGAACAGATAAACACACAGGGATTGTAATAAAAGTCACACTTCCAAATGTGTTGGTATGAGAAGAATTCATTCCATTCACAAATACGTTCAGTAAAATGCAGCACTCCTTTTAAATTTGCAATTGGATATAAAAAAATAAGAAGATTTACAAATTCAAATGCTAAAATTCACGAATTAAAGTTTCATTGTGACACAAAAATAGTTAACTTACAATGGATACAAAACCAAAAACAATTAAGCCTACCACAAAATAAAAACTCTATGGATCGTTTATCAAGGGACCAGAAGAAAAAAATTTATGCATGAGGAACTTGCCTCTAACTTTTCTACCTAACCTCGAAAACTGAAGTTATACTTTATGTGCCGAGTCTGGATTTGTTTGTGTGGACATACTCCATTGCGAAATAAATGACCGTCACAAGAAAACTAAAAGTAAAAATAAAACAAGAAAACATAAATAAGCAGAGTATGCTTTAGTCATCAGGATACATACACAACTTGAAATTCCAAAACTGGAATCTGGTCAGATAAAACAAGGAAACAAACAGAAAAAACCTAGGTTGACATGCGACACAACGATGAG
>PNEQ01004754.1:29575-72253 GCA_003012365.1 Medauroidea extradentata
ATCTGACCAGATTCCAGTTTTGGAATTTCAAGTTGTGTATGTATCCTGATGACTAAAGCATACTCTGCTTATTTATGTTTTCTTGTTTTATTTTTACTTTTAGTTTTCTTGTGACGGTCATTTATTTCGCAATGGAGTATGTCCATACAAACAAATCCAGTCATGCACCCCCATTGCACAGTTCTTTCAAAGATCATATTTATGTGCCGAGTTGATTGACAAGACAAAAAATTAGAAAACTCTCTGCAAATTATTATTTATTAAACTAACGTAAATCACGGAAGATAAAAAAATGTAAACAGGAAATTAGGAACGTTACTATCATTATTTTTTAAAAACTATTTTTAATTTAATTGTTATGTATTTACGAGTGCAATCTTGAAATTGCATTACCGTTATATAACCGTCTAAACATGCTGCACTAAAATATAAATGAATTAAAAACCCGTCTGTATATAATAAAACATTTTGAAACACGTTTCGCAAATTTTTGGTCAATATTACCGTTAAAATTGCACTCAAAACAAAGACAAACGAATGCATGTAAAGAGATCAAATGTTTCCAACGGCGATCGATAGCGTTCGAGACAATTGATAGTGCTGGCGGCGGCAATTTTCTTGCCGCCATCTTGAATTTATTGTGCCGTGAGTGCGAGCATTGCATGCTATCATGGTCATTTCATTACGGCTTTGCACGTGATCACCAACTTTGCTGCGATGTTTCTTCTGTGTTCTATTTCCAAATAAGTTTGATGTCCTTTCTTCCTTCATTATCTGTGACACTGACGTCTCGTGTTTATATTGTTTTCGGATGGCGAAAACCGTAACCGTAAACAGCGGGAAAAATGAAATTTTGATGATGTGATACACGGGAAAATTTAACAGAGTATTAATTTGCAAGCACACGGGACCTGAAGAAAAAAGTGCAAATCGCGGGAAAATGTAAATATCGGCTGGCCATGTTTACTTTGTGGGCAGCAATGATTGTCTTTTACCGTTCGTTTTAAAATTTACATTGTGTGTTGAAAATAATTTTAAAAACGATCGTTACGCCTAAATTTTGGGCTGCGGGACAAGATTTTTTGAGCTATGGATGCGGGAAAAACGATACTTACGAAAACGATTGATGTGGACTTCTTAAACATTGTTTTAATAGGAAAATTTTCGGGACCAACAAAAATAAACGATGGAAACGAAAACGATGCAACGAGTTTCTACTGTATCCGTGCAAGACGCGCACCCCCGTTTGGTGCATCAAAATTTTGGAAAAAAGGTGCGCGTGTTACATGGGCGAATATAGTAACTTACGTAAATAAATGCGATAGTAAAAAATCCCCGCACATGGTAATAAATTCCCGCACAATCATGCACATTTCCCGCACAGTTAAAATCCATGCACAATCCCTGTTTTTCCCGTTTTTCATGTCTGCTAGACACCCTGATTTACAATTACAAGTGTTTTGTAGCGCACTGTCAGTTTGTGTATGTAGTTTATTGCAAAAATTTTCTGTATTTACATATATAGCAACGGTGGAAATGCAGCTGCACCTGGCAAAGCTGCTATAACTTGCTCGGCCTTGATTGTTATGGTACTGCATGAAAACTAATGCACCCTGTTGAGTGCACAGTAATGCTTGTGTCTTGTTTTTATGGTGATAACGAATGACACCGCAGAATCAGTTTCGAACACACTACTGTTATTTTTTATTGTGCATTTCATACTGCAAGAAGTTAAAAGTTGCATTTATACAACTAAACCTGCTAGAGTTATTTATTGAACATGTTAGGTTTGTCCAATAACGGCAATACATGTAAGAAAACTTTATTTGGATCACTTTTTGAATACCTGGAGTTGAAATTTTGCACTATCCAGCAAAACCAAAGTTCATAAACTTTTTATGTCGTTTTTTACACTTACAAGTTCTGATTTCTCAACAATAAGTTTCCATTTTAGAAAAATTTATGTAGGCATGGATAAATGAATTGTACTTGGGATCATGTACTAAAATCGAAATTATTTTCACTTCGAATACTTCACAAAATGTTGCTAGTGTGGATAATATGGAACAGCAACTCATTTGTTTGACCAATCATGAGACACCTTATTGATGGAGTGTTGTTCGTTTACGAAATTGATTTAGTAGTGCTGTTTAGTTGCCGCCTCATAATACTATCATTTTTGCTTTGTTCATCTTACATTTTGCCGAGCTTTACCGAATGAAAATGGTACCCTCATAAACTAATGAATACAATTGAATAAATATATTATTGAACATTACGCCTAATAAACATATACCTATCACTTTTGACGGTCAGCTTTATGACAGCAAAGATACTAACCAAGGAAAACTTTACTGTTCTTGTTCCCATGCCATGTATCATGTCAATAACTTAGAAAGTTGCTTGCTTATGTACATATTCTGTTAGTACGACAATGTTTCGTGCTGTTATGAACTCTCTTAGTACAGGATTCCACTTAGGCTACTGCTGCTAATAGCACAAGACAATAATAGGTCCACTATACAGTAGAACCCCTTTTTTACACCATTCAAGGGATCCTGCAAAAATGGTGTAAAAAGCGGGAAAGTGTAAAATGTGGGAAATGCAGAAAAAGGCTTTTAATATTACTAAGTTGTATTAATTTAACATTTATATAGCTATTAAAAGTGTAAACAAACAATTTTTACACAAAATAAACTCCCAAACTTGTAAAGCCACATCCATGAATTATAGTATTTTGTTTTAAAAAATTCAAAGTAAAAAAAAAAATAAAACCGTAAATATTAAGGACTGACCAATAAACAAGGTTATGTCTACGTTTAAAATAGTTGAACCAAGGATTTCAGGGACCAAAATTTTCACTTGACTATGACATGTGCTGTTAACGACGATAAAATATAGTTATTGGTACATTTGTACTCCTACAGACACACACATCATTCATTAAAATAATGTCTCAGTTGGTCGTAACTTGACACGCAAACACATTTTTGTTTTTCCGCAAACAGCTCGTACGTTACAGAACCATCTTCAATAGTTAAACAATTTTTACGATTTACTTTTTGCTAGAATTGGCATAACCAAGGGATACACGTGTCCCGGTACGATGTTTTTCATCAACAGAAGATGCTAGTCGTTTAGCTTTGTAGGCACGTTAGTGCATGCCATTGAATAAATTGGAAATTATTTTGCCACTTTGCATTAATAATTATCTAACGTCACAAAAATTACAACCAGAATGTTAACTTCACGTTTCCCGAGTTCAAAACAAAGCAACCATAGACATATGTATACCAATAAACGCAATTGTGAGTGATAGCGTCCATACCACAGAGTCACGTGAACTAGAGTAACTTCGTGTAAGTTGCGACCAGCCAGTCGCGCTTTCACGTGAACGAGAGCGTCTCAGTGCAACTTCGTACAAGTTGCGACCAGCCAGTGGCAGTCACGTGAGCATCTCAGTGCAACTTTGTGCAAGTTGCAACCAGCCATTGGCGCGGTCATGTGAGCGAGTAACCACAGGTCCACAAAATGGCGTCGAATGACCTAGTACCAAAGTGTAAAGATGTACGCGAGCGAAACAGTTGATGACCTTGCCATTATCGTTTAAGTTTGCCGTAATTTTATACATACATCTGTGCTTGCCGCTCGTGTACAGAAAGTAAACAAACTTCAAGAAAAAGTGTAAATAGCGGGAAATAGAAATATTGAGTGTTGTAAACAACGGGAATGTTGTACATAGAAACAAACTGAGATAAAACGGGACCGACAGTAATTGGTGTAATTAGCGGGAAAACGTAAAAACCGGTAACGCAAAAACGGGGTTCTACTGTACATTACAGAAGACTTCCAACAACAAATTCTAGCAGCCAGGTCTCACCTCAGGGTCGTGGAAGTCCTCCCGACGCCTCATCACCTCACCATGGATGTTGTGTGCTTCTTCAGCCAGAGACTTCTCAATGTCCAAAGCCCGCGACAGACTACCCAGCTCGTGTAGTTCATATGTAGAGCTTTCTTTCTGGAATACAAAACAAACACAAGACCCATTAGAGGAGTTAGTACAAACACAACTATTTGCTTCGCACTTCAACACATCTCGTCATGCTGTTCTGTAAGTAGGCCTACTACCAAATAGGCAAAGGATTTAAGAAATGAATACAGTACCCCACGATTATGTTGGTACAAAATATGTTCAGTCTATACCTATATATGTTGATCTGATTTTGATAGCTTCTGAGAAGATATTTCACTGAATAAAATGAGTTTGTTTTAAACCAGTGACAAACCCTGACCTTGAGTGAAAAAAAATGTACACGAAGAATTTTCACTAGGTCAAAGTAGTTCACTTTCTTCTTCGGAATTATGAACAGTTGGAAAATCTTACTTATACTGTATACAAAAACTCCCATGTACTACGTGCACATTTATATTTACACAATTGGTACAACAGAAAGAGGTCTAAGCCTCCCACACAAATACAGTGTAGCAATCAGGACGGGATACTTGGCAACAGTGTGCCTGGCAGCTTGTCTAGAGTGAGTCACAAACCCTTGTGCACGCATACACAAGTAGGCCTTGTTATGAATAAAAAATTAAAATAAAAGTGAAACGGTATGATATGCTTTCTTTTATTTTAATTTTCTCTAACATTTTGAGCTACAAGAGCAAAGCATGCAGCTACAGATTATAAACAACTGCAGTTCAAAGAGATACAAGTGATGCAGTTTGGACTAGCTGACAATGTAGCTTCTGAACTGTTCTGGAGATCCAACTAATTATTGGCATGTGTCATTGTTTTAAAGGGCACAAATACCTAACATACCATTGAACAAGTATAGTGATTTTCTTTAAATTTCCCGGGAAAATATTTTTTGCAACATCTCTCATTCAAAAATAGGGGTACACAAGGTGTTGTTATATCATAAAAACCCAAGTGGGGCAGGGGTGCAGAATATGTCCGATCAAGGGAACGAGGTTGGGGGGAAATCAGAATACATCAGGGGGAAACTTTGTTGAGAAAAAAAATCAGTTTCTGCACGTGCAGGTAAATGAGCTGGTGCACTCGCATACAAGCCATGCTGTCACATATTGTCCGTTGGTAAGCTCTGAGTGGTTGTAATTAATTTTTAACATAGTCAAATTGCCTTCAATGTGTTGAAAAGTGTGCAATGGTTTTGGTGGAAAACTTTAGGTCAAAATAATGTGTTCTAGGGAAACAGTCATTCCAAATACATTTTCTGCACCCCTGAAGTGGGGAAACTTCAGTTATGGAATAAATCAACTTTTTGTACAGGGTCATTCCACATAAAATGAAAAAGTCAAGATTGCGGCATGATTTTATATTTTTTTAACAGTTTATAGGTTTTCGAAACTTACTAGCTAGAGCACAAAAAAATTTTTTTTAGACTTTTCAGTGACAATATTATTTTATATGTATGTATTATTACAGTAGAACATTGTTGTAATGTTTCTCAAGGGACTGAAAAAATGTTTACTTTATAAATGGGAAAACATTAAAATAGGGTGATTTTCTATTACAAAAAGGTTTTAGGGACCAAATGAAAGTACCGTATTTGTCGGCATATAGGACGACCCCGCATATAAGACGAGTCATGGTTTTGAAGGTACAAAATTTTGAAAAAAAGTAAACTACTAATTTTGAAATTCCCGAAAGAAAAATATTTTTTTTTCCTTTGCCTGAAACATTAAAAACTTAGTTTACATATTTTCAATGCATTTATTACAGGCATTTAAACATCATACTAGACACATAAACGAATAACATTGGCTACTACTGCCCTCCGCGTGCCCAAGAGCCAAGGAAATGCACGGCGGCGGCCGGCGATATCTCCATTTGCCGGCAGATGTACGCGATTTGGCAACACCGGAAGGCACGCGCGCACTACGTGGCAACGCCGGGCAACAACAGCTGCTTGCAAGATCATCGCATTCCTGTGCGCTGTTGTCCGCCAGCCTAGCACTAGATGGTAGACACCGGAATGTGTGGTACGGTATCTAGATCCTAGTTTTTTCCGCCTGAGAGTCTTGTGCTTGCGAGACAAAGGATGAAAGCATGCGGACCTAGATCCTCGTTTTCTCCACCCGAGAGTTGTAAGCTGGCGAGACAAAGTATCTCTGCACACGCTCCCATCGATCGCCGCTTCGCTGCAAGGAAGTGTCCTTTATTATGAATGACACTCATCAAAGTTTCGTACCGTAAATTTTATTGAAATAAACGGGGCACTCATTTTAATTTGTGACGAAAAACGCAATTCCTTGAAACATCATACAACTCCACAGCTTACAGATTAACTTTCAAACGATTTTTGGCT
Source organism: Medauroidea extradentata (assembly GCA_003012365.1). NCBI lineage: Eukaryota > Metazoa > Arthropoda > Insecta > Phasmatodea > Phasmatidae > Medauroidea > Medauroidea extradentata. Next base: position 35,908 of record PNEQ01004754.1, read on the forward strand.
ACCAAAAATTTTTGCATCCTCATATAAGACGAGAAGCAATTTTTGAGGGTCAAAAATATATAAAAATTGTCGTCTTATATGCCGGCAAATACGGTAGCATTATAACCAGGAAAACATAAGTGGAAACATAACAGGGTTCTATTGTATATACAACAGTGCACTAAAATTTGCCTCTTAAGTACTTTCGCAAATGCCTTCATTAATTAACTAAAAAACATACAAAGCAGATTATGGCCTAATTTGAAGCTTTAAAACTAATATTGATTAAACAAAATGATAGTGATTTGTGGGTTGCGTAACCTATATAATTATGCAAGCTGAGTTTATAACCTTCATCGGTTATTTGGAGAGAAAAGATAGGCATGAATTTTGACAACTGTTCTAGTAGGTGTTACTAGTAGCAAAATGATAAAGCCAGAATTTCTTTCCTTTCACAATACTTGGGAAACCCGTGTTTAGCTACTCAGTCCCATGCCCCTCGCGACAGCCACAACTAGTGTCTCTACAAATAATTCGCGGACCACGCAAATACCCGCTCTAGGGGTACAACCACCTCTCGCGGTGCCCGCGACAAGAGTCCCGCAAACCAATACGTGGACCATTGCGGATTCCCGCGGCTCCGAAGACAACCACCTCTCAATGTGTCCAAACAGCGAGTCTCACAAATATAATACGCAAACATCTGTGGCAAGGTACACAACCACCTCTCGTGGCGTTCGCCGCCGGAAGTCTTGTCACAATGGCGGACCCCGTGAATTCCCGCGGCTCGGGACACGAACGCCTCTCGTGGGCTCCTTGGCAAGAGTCCCCCTCACATATGTGGACCCCTCCAAATCGCCGCGGTCGGGTAACTCTCGTGGTGCCCGGATTTCAAGTCCTCGAAAAAACCAAACCGACTTGCTCGCGGCACTTTCGCTTAAAACTCCATCCATTTACTCCCAGCCAATCACAAGCTCTGTGGACGACTGACATAACTAAACATGGTCTTTCCTCTGCACCGTTTTAATATATCTTTTCAAAATTCATACAGCTTGAAACACCAACTCACCGGTATATACAAAATTTGATCTCTCTACGCTAGCTAATAATGAAGTTAATATTAAGTTTTACTGCAAGGGGTAAGTGAAGCCACACCTCTGAGCTGACCATTTCTCGCCCCTCTAGCCTTGGTTCTCACACAAATTCAAGGCTGTGGGCCAGTGCTCGGCCTCCATTCCCAGCTTTCTCTGTCCTTCGGCGTGAAGGGTTAAATAACCGTAATACAATTCAAAATACTCCTCTGAAACTCCTCATCTCTGGCCAGTATACAAAATTAAATTAAAAATAAATGAAATTAAACAAATTATTATGACTGAGCAAGATTGAACACATAATTCTGAATACAATGAAATGTCAACGAAGTCTCTATGACAATTCTATCACATTTTGCATTATTTACAATGAACACTACATTCAATCAAAATTAATGGCAAGGAGGCCTGTTACAAGTTTTTTTCCAATACAATAATCTTAATTTTTTTCATACGTACTGAAGAACGGAAAGCAGTACAGAGTTTGATATTTTTACTTAAAGTAGTAATTGTTGGGAAAATATCAACAGAGTTTTTTCACTCCACTGTAAAAAAAATGCCTAAACTATGGGAAAAAATTCAAAATTTGCCATTTTTTTAGGTTAAATATTTTATGTACGGATGTTGACCAAAACCTGGAAAAAAACGGGGGTATATTCCTTTCAGTATAGAGATAAGTAATGAAAACCCTTACTTTTTTTATTTTCGCGTTAAAAAAAATGTAAAATGTGCAATTATTGACTTGCTGTGAACACAAAAGACTTAACATTTTTTATATTTTAAATATTATACAAACTGGAGGTGTGACTGAGATCATGTGTGTTATTATGGGAGTTCTTTACCACATAGGCTACATAAAGAGCAACATTTGTGAGGCAACGTTTAATACACATAATACGACAATTGCCATGTGCATGAATTTAACTAGTAACATCTATTAAAGCTACTCTATAAGTTGCAGGCAATATTCACTGTTCAACTGTCATGTAAATTTATGAATGTTCAAAAGTCCAGAAAGAATATTATTAATTTTATCCATTATGATTAGAGACACCTGTTTTCGGTGAAAATATTTCCATGATTTAGTCAATTTTGACTAAGCGAATTCGTTGACTTTTTCGTCAATTTTCAAGTCATTCCGTCACAAATTTCGCTAATTTTGTAAACGCCAAAGAAAAATTTTGGAGGTAACAAATTTGTGCAAAGTATTGTATTTTTAGTTAAATATTTAAATAAAATTACTTTCTTTACATATATGTTAATTGAGTGGTTGAAAATTTACCCATTCGTTACACTTGATGGTTAGACAAATTAAACACACCAATACATATTATTGGAATGAGGGATGAAATTTTATAAACTAACATTAGTTGCAAGAATAAGCTGTTATCGGTATTATTTTTCTCAAGTAAAATAGGACACTTTCTACAAAAAATTGAGAAAATTCAGAACTTAATTTTAGGTTATGTTGGACCACCTTACAATTATAACCACACAACTATACAATTAAACGGCGAGATAATTATTTTTACGTCATATTATATGGCATTGCATCTGTATTAATTACTCGAAGTTACGAACAACGCCATAACGAATAAAAAAATTTTGAACAGCATAACCCACATGCCTTGAATTTGTTCAATCGTATTTTGCCTCTAAATGTTCTATTTAAGACGCAACAATTTTTCCCTCACTATTTTCACTGTTATTTGTTGCGGGAAAAATTATGCTGGATTATGTCATTCGTGCCATGTATTTTACGCGGTTCGTGTGAGGCAAGGTTACATTGCGTTATTTTCCGAGACGCTCATTCTGACAAAATGTACGCCACATCATTACAGACGTAAATTTCTTTGGTCGTAATTAATATTGCCGAATTAAAAGATTAATATATAGTTTATCATTACAATTTCAAACAAAAATAAACGGGAATCACGTAAAACCAGGATAAACGAACACTTTGCGTTACTTAATCCAAACAGCCGCCATTTTCATGTCTCTTTCGATACTCTTGAAACACGCTTTCGACTCGTGGTCGAAAATCTATTTTCTCGATTTGTATAGTCAAAATCTCGAATCGGATGTAATTTACTACAAAATACGTCAAAAATTTCGTAATTTCGCACATAATTGATCAATTTCGCAATTTAAAACAGAAGTGGCAAATTTTGCAATAATTTCGCGATTTCACGCGTCGCGAAAAACAGGTGTGTAATTATGATGTTTGTTCGACCATTGCGCGTGAACAACTATGCGGGACTTAAAATACGGAGGACATCTGCATACTTCATCCAGACATTACCTCTTGGTTTGAGTTTGGAGGACATCCTGGGCCCAGCCGGATGAAAAAAAAAAGTCCCAGTATTCCCTATCACCTGGCTGTGAACCGTGACACACATTGCCAACCTTCGCTAACCACCTCAAGGAGTCACACACATCACGTTTTTTTGATGTTTTTCTACAAATCCACAAAATGGACAATTTACAAGCCATTATAGTTTGCAACAGTCCAGTACATATGGTGCTTAAGTTATCGTGGTGGTATTTTGGTCACTTACTAAGAATCGGGTCACTTCAACTAAGCACCCGTTTTATTTGTATGACGTTATGGCAATGTGGTAGAATAGTGTCATATACTGTAATATGTTTCTGAAACAACATACCTGCCAACTTTTCAAGCTTCTCACCAGTAAAACTTTTAAATGACATTAAATTATAGCTAGAGATGGTGTATCAGCACAGAGAGAGAGAGAGAGAGAGAGAAATAAAAAAAAAAAAGGGGGGGGGCTAGGCTATTCCGGTGTGTGGAAGCTGACTAAGAGAATTCAGTTATCAACGGAATGCGAAGAGAACAGTAACATTTATGAAGACATCAATGCTACCTACAAATGCAATCAGCCAATGACACGCAGCAATGAGAAGCCACTTTTTTTTATTAATGTGACTAATTTCTGCCGTATGATCTGTGACAGCTTCATAAAAACATATAAACAATGGTGCAGTTTTCCGAGAATGGAAATTGATTTTTCGAAAACCGTAAAATCACAGTCCTTTCCCGCAAAAGCGTAAACATGGTGTCAAGTGTGTAAATTTTACGAGCAAAATGTGAAAGTTGGCAGGTATGCAACGGGACCCTCTCCTTACATTATCATGTCACAGCTCTACAATTTCTACAAACAGCGCTTTACAATTCTCGCATTCGTACTCTAACTTTGCTTCTAGGACTTGTCTTGTCTTGCAGTGTCACCAACATTTGTAACTTCTACAGGAAATTATTACTATGTGCAACATGATTTGATTTCATAAATTTTCATATAAAAAGAACTTCATTAAGACAAAATCCCAGAACTTTACACAAGTTCCATGACTTTTCCTTAATTTCGTAGCCATATTTTAAATGCCCTGATGCCACCTTGTATTTCTTTATATCTGGCAACAATGCATAGATAACTATGTAAACATGAAGGTACAAATGAGAATCAAGTTACCTCGATTAATTTGTCCTGTTTGCGTGAGGAGAAGTTCATCTGACCACCACGCTTGGTGATGTACTTTATCAGCTTTATGCCATCTTCCCACGCAGTGTCCGACAACTTGCGGAACAGCTTCGTGAAACCTTCCCTGTTCTTCTCGTAGTTATCAAAATGTGTTGCCTAAACACAAAAAAAGTGGGTCCTTAAAAATTAATATAATTACCTCACACATTTACCACTCTAATCAACTTACGAAAATGTCCCCGACAAACATGTAACAAAAAATACTGTACTACTTTACAACCACACAACAATTGTGCAATGGGGATAGTACCTGGAAAAACAATTTAAAATATACATGATTCTTCCTAAATAATTTCACACTAAATGCAACCACATAAAGCAATAATTAAATTACGAGTGTATTTTTACTTTCAAATTATTGAGCTTTAAAATTGCCATATTTTCAAATGTAGCCATAAACATTGAAAACACGTTCTAACTGCTGAACATACTTATGACGTAAATGGACAGTTGTTTCCGTTTGCTGCCCACCCGGCATTATAGTTAGGTTTTATAAGTTTACACTGACTCAAAAAACAGAGTAAATTTAATGAACACTTATTGAAACGCTAACTCTTAAATTCTGCTCATTGTCAAGGCATGTACCATTGCAGCTGAAGAATTTCTAAGTTAATAACGAAGATTTCACTAGTACTGATTTACACGGAGTGTAGACAACAAGGCAGCTCTCGCACATTGTAGCATTGTAATGACAGGTTTGAGTTTGTGTTAATTTAATTCAAATTCTGGTGTGATAACTTTTTACAGTACAAATATATTTTATTGTGTCAAATCTGCTCATGAATAATACATTTTGATTTAAAGTCAACAGCATGAAGGTCACATGCATCCCAAAAAAATGTACCTACCAAGCTAACAATTGAAATGTGTCTAAGAAAACCTGCTGGCTCTTACAGACTGGTGATCCGACTGCGAGAGGCGGTAAAGTAATGATATAACACATTAATTTATCTATTAAAAATAGAACTTTCTTCCCAATCTTTGTTACGTTTTTCCTGAGCAACTGTAAGAAATACTGTAGCAGTGCTGCCATAAATTGATGCATCGCAAAACCCCCGCCCACCTCTCAAATTGTGCCTTCAACTCACCTATTGGCTAAGCTGTTTCTACAGGCAGGACAGCTATGCATTGGAACAGCAATTACACACTAAACTGAACAGATTTAGTTATTTGGTCACAATTTTTAATTTAAAAGAACATATTTATTTTGTGCTTACCGTGTCGTACTGTACATACGACACTGAACAAAGCCAAACATACACTGTACTTTTATCGCTAACAGCAGACTGTCTCAGGTTTTGTTATTTAGAAACCACATAGCCCGCTTAGTATTGGCACACTGCACTGGCGTCAATTTAAGTTTGTTGCTGAAAAAGGAGCTAATAAAAGACACTTATAACTATGTATTCGGAGTCCCTGCCATATCAGTTCTTACCACACAAACAACTGGATCTATCACAATTCCACGAACAAAATGCAAGATACTGAAGAGTTAAACTTGATAGACATGCAATAACAAGTCAAATGATGTCACAGGAACATCAACATAGCAGCATTCGTTTTCACCGAGCTAAAATATACTGTTTTTATTTACGTTTATCTCGAGTTATACAGATGAAAATGAAGAAAGTGTGGTACAGCTATTAATTAAATTAAATGTACTTTTAAATAAATAATTAAAAGTAGGTAATATCCCTATTCCCTGGCACAGGAAAAAATGGACAACAAATTTAATTCCACAAACAAAAACATGGAAAGTAAATATATTTGTTGTTGAAATGTCAAGGTATGAACTTGGTTTTCAATCTCCAGTAAGGCACAAATATTTGTGACTAATTTTAGAAGCCTATCAAACTAGCTGCCTGTTTTAACACAACATTTATTGCATTTTAACAGTTGATAATTAAGGAACAACAAAACCAATACATAGTACTCTGTTGTGCTTAATGAAAACATTAACAAAAACTTTTTTATCTCTAAGACAACACTTGTTGAAATTTAGATACTCAAGCAAATCTTTTCATATGCCACAAAAAGTAAGCTATACAAAGTTTAAATACAAAAAGGTGGATTAGGCAAGCAACCGTAGGAACTTTCAGATGATATGACGTCCTATTTTTTAATTACAATTACTTTATACTTAATAAATTTAATGAAAGTCACATGAGGCAAAAACGTAATTATACATTAAAAGTGTTTTTTCTACACACATAACAGCCTGAACAAACCAGAAGAAAAATTAGCAAATATTCACGGTATCTCATTTATTGTACCCACAGTTAAACATAGGAAAATATTGTTAGTCAAAATGTGATTCTGTGTCCTTTAATTCTATAGCTTAGCATATATAAGATTTCCATTCCATATCTACACAGAACACAGATGATATTTTACAGGTTACAACAACACCAAAGAAAGAAAAATAACACACACCTGGCTACAGATTAAACATGCTAGGATAATAGGCATAAATGAATTACCTAATATTGTTTGTTCTGAATATTTTTTCCAAATTTAGACTGATAAATTGGCATTTGACTGTAAATGTTTCTGCTAAAGAATTTCTTACATCTAAAGGCACCATGCATTCTTATTAAGCTGCAACTGTTCCAATTAAAGATATTTGAATTAAATGTTAACAAAATGTCAACAGTTCTTAGCAAGCCGCACACTGAAATCTTTATTGGCTACACACGCAGCAAACATCCAACAGGGCATCGTAATTCTGACACGCAGAACAAGCTAGACTTGCCATATTTTCAGAACACTGACAAGGGACACTCTGCAGCACTCTTCTTGGAGGTGGAAAGTGATAATCGAGAGAAGGACTGGCACGCAAACAAAATACTGCGCAAATAAATATAAAGCCATTATATAGCGAAAACAAAATCAATACATTTTATTTGCTTCACAAAGTAGCCTAATGTAACTGAAATTAAAATATTATACATACATGTTTTTAAATCACTAATTTGTGATTGAAGTTGCAACACAAGTATCCCATTTACAACTATTCTTTGCGTTTGTCAAGAAATTGCATAGAGCATTGTGCGGACACGCGGCCACATACAGACAAAGTAAAAATTCTACGACAATATTAAAAACTGGATTATTAACGTCCTGTACGATGGCAATACGGGACTCATCAGGGTGGCCACTCATTGCAACAATGAAAATTACCTGATTTTCCCTGATAGAAAACCAAAAATTTCCTTGATTTTTGCAAGTATGAAAACAACATTTCGACAGTTTATTCAACATATTTCCCAATAAAGATAAATAATTTACGTTCTTTCTGAAACTATAGTCGGTGAACTTGACAAATCGTTCAGCATAAATAACTACGAACTTGACAATGGAGTATAATTACACCTACATAGCGGTAATTTTTTCAATAAAAATGTTATAATGCTCTCAAAACTCCATTATATTCATTCCTATGGTTTTTATGGAAGCTCAAAAAGAACAAGGCAAGAAAATTCCCTGAAATATCTCAGATGAACCAAAAATTCCCTGACATTTCCCTAATATTTCCAGGTGATCACAATTTCCCTGATAATTCCAGGTTTTCCAGGTGCATGGCCACCCTGACTGATTTTTGGTGTTGAATATGGGAAAACCCGTATAATAAGGGATGTCTAGCAAGTCTAGAACACGCAGCTAGCTAACTGCATACTATAGTCTTGACTATGTTACTCTTAGCTTTCAGCAAATACACGCTGTGTTACACACACTGAGACATGTCCGGCAACAGAGCACACTGCTCGTATTTCCACCCATAGTTAAGACAATTTACATGAACTAAAGCTCTCAAACTTCTGCAGGGTATGAGTATATACCTAGCATACACTGAATATACACCATCGTTGTGCAACATCAAGGGTTTCTGCTACATAGTTGGGCCCCAACTGTATTGTGAGGATAGTTCCAACACTTAGGCACGTAGGACACCTGTCTGCTATAACTTTACAATTGTTAAGAATAAATGTATTTGAGCTTCAATATTAAAACTCTGGCCACATTGCAGCACAGTGTCGCCATATGGTTTAAAGTTAGTACTGATAGGATTTTGGAATTGGTGTGCCGTGTTGAAACATACAAAGTAGAATAATGATTTATTAACTTGGACGACTTTAGATGATAACAACTAGCACACAATTTCTTGTGATGTCAAAAAGTACATAATATACATCTTGACACAGTTAAATATTCAGAAACCAGAAAGAAACAAATATGATAAAAAATTAAATTAATACAAAATGGCAACACTGCTACTATCTTAAGGTCGCATTTTGACATACATCAGCAAAGGCATACTTACAGTCAGCAAGTACTGGAAACTGCGGGTAATTTCGTCATTGGCAAAACTTTGAAGGTCGTACATGATCATTTTGGCAGCCCCATACTGGGCATTACAATGCTTGATATCAGAAGAACCTGTACACAAAACACCACCAAATGTTACATTATAGCAAGGAACTATTTGAAATGCAATAAGCTACAATTAATTTCCAATTATCTGTGCTGAGCAGATAATTCTCAGTATTAATTCATACCACGCCTTAAAGTTATTTCTGTTTTGTATGTATTAATACATAATGCTCCAGCTAAAAACCCACAAAATTGAGTTCCTGAAAGAGAGAAAATCGTAATATCAAGGTTCTTCATGTAGCGTCTGTCTGAAGCCACACATGTGGTTATGAAATAGACTATTCAAAACCATTGTCGTATGGGAAATGGAAAATATATATGTTTTGAGTGTCACTTTTATAGTCTCCTTATGAGAACATTTAAAGTGGGATAGAGGACGTTATCAAACAACAGATAGTAAATTAATGCTCTTCTGTGATGCCAACTTATGTACTGTCACTCATTCCCACAATTTTTGTGATAATTATCTTGTAAACCTATACGAGAGCACATATCAATTAATTTGTTTTCCAGTACTGTTTAAATTTGTTTCACTTTGTATTACGTAGTTTTACTTTCAATACTAAAACATAAATTTCAAGGTAATTATATTAACGAAATACTCATCTATCTAATAACTAGCTGAAACTCGGCAAAATATTTTGTCGTAAAAATTAGACGATGCAGTAAACAATTGCAAACAAACTGGGTGAGAGTATTAATCCATATTTACTGTAGCTTAGGTTTATAAAAAAATTATTATTATATAAGTAGTAGAAATGACAGATCATGAACTTAAATTTATTTATGGGAATTATAATGGCTTGCCTTTCCTTTACAGTTTCAATTCTGCATGTTAGTTTGATTTACTGTGTTATAGTTGTTACTAACTCTGAGCGTACATGGTACTTTCAGAACATTCTGTTTCTCCTCTAGCTTCCTTCATGCGTTAATAGTATGTGAAAAATATCAACACATTGTTTCGCTCCCTTTCTTGTAGCCCACATATATTGTTTTTTCTTGCATACAAACAAATGTTAACAAATAATAACACACAACATTTGTATTTCAAAATCAGTTATCATACACAACTAATTGTTTGGCCGTGAGACATTGTAGTTTCATTCCTAAACCAGATAAGGATACGGGACGAAGAAAACTGATCACTAAAGGAAACATGTATCTGATTAACCTTTCCAGACAAAACCTCATAGTCAGTAAAGATAATGGAACATTTCTTCTCTTCAGACTACACTTAGTGTGACAGTACAAAGTTAAAAATCTTTATCTTTTAATTATTTAGCCCCTTAGAATGGTGTAAGTTATGAACCAAATATATCATGTGATGCACGTTTCGATGCTGTACAATAAGCACAAATTTATGATCAAAGTTACAATCTGAAAAAAACTGGGATTTTTGCAACAACACGAGTTGAAACAAGGACAGTGCTAACGGCAGCTGCCATGCATTGGAAAGAGAGAGTGAATGTCCATATAACCCTGTATTGCAATGTAAGCGTGAGACGCTCTATAGATGGCAGCAACTTTAGAGGCACATGCAGAACATTACTGTGACGGTGGGTGGGCGGGACAAAGCAGAGCTGTGGAAGTAGCTGAAGTAACTTTACAAGGGTAACAAAGAGGGGGAAACATATACTAACCCTCCAGCAGTTGGTTCTGAACCCTTTGCTGTATGGGAGATGCAAAGCAAAGTGGTTGACAACTGGTGAACTTCTGAACCTTCGGAATGCAGGCGCTATATTGTACACTTAAGTAGCGAATCAATTTAATGTCGATAAATAAATACTCGGTGGCAAAAGTACTGTTATCCGTTGTAAAAATAAAACAGTTTTATTGAAAACACGTTTTTATATGTATCTAAAGAGCACTGTCGAAAGTGAACAATATAAAAATATCGTTTCGAGTGTTGTCATATTTACAGATCGCAACTTCTGCCTAACTAATTGTATTCTTGTATAAACGGTATCTATTCTCCAAACTAACTTTGTACGAACTCTGTTGTATTCTAATTGCCGTATTTATTGTAGTTAAAATCCATTGTTTTCATTATCGCTAGTTTATTAAGAACTAACTAGGTCAGGCCTAGCCTCGTTCACTTATTAAATTTAAAATTCTTGAAAAGATAGTGTCGTAGACGTGTCTATGCAGTTGTAAGCGTTAAAATACAAACTTAGCATGTGTGTGTCTCATTTTAAATAATTTTCTGTTTTATGTTTATTTTTGAAAAGTAGAATTTTTTTCTTCCAAAATCGTTAGAAAAATTTTTGGAAGATACGTTTGCACAATGTTTAGTTAATTTCCAGTAATGTAAAAATTACAAATTCATACTATCCCATTTTATATAAAGTATATATGTTTACTTGCAATAACGATAATATTAATGTATGTTAATTTACTGACCTATAAGTATTCTGAATGGATATTTTTGGTGTCCACAAATTTTAATAACTTGAGTAGTAATTTTCTAAAAAGATTCTATTCCAATTTTTCCTTATAAAATGTATTTTCGATATAACAAAATAGTTTATTGCTACACTCTCCATGCGGCTTTATTCCGCATCTCTTCTAATGTATACTTCAATGAATAATATGTAATATACTAAACAATATACTACATGTTTCGTGTTAAACAGTTTGTGTTCAATTTTAGTTTTATATACATAAATTAAAGCCTGCATTAAATCCACACGTGACCTTAAAACGTGCGTTTTCATTGCCAAGCATACGGAAAAACATTTCTATCACGATTCCGGCCATCTGCATGGAGCGACAGTGCTGCTCCTAGCGTTGCTTTGCATCTCCCATAAGACCATAGCTCGCAGTATCTTCTTTTCTTCTGCTCTCCAACAATCCTTCAACCATACCAACAACAGTATTCTGACGGAGGTTGTATATTTTATGTTGAATGGAAACTACAGTATTTCAGGCCACTCAATGCTATTTTATCTGTTCTCTGCATGCAAATACTATGGTATGTTTTCTTTTGATGGCCCACTCTATTCATGGACGAGGGGAGCGGACTTGGAGAAGTGAGGTAATAGTAGGAAGGGAGGAAGCAATCAAGGAACTGTATACAGATGGGGGAGTGATAGATCCTCGTGAATATTTGTCCACTTACAATGTCTACAATATGCCGAGTCTGGACCAGCCCGCATCACAGATAGAACCCAGATCATCGTCATGGAAAGTGTGTCATATGAGCACTACACCATCAAGACATACTGGAATTTTTTTCAGCCATGGTTGAACCACAAGCTACTCTTCATTAGAAATGTGATTAATCAATTCATCATTATTTTAAAACTTATTTAACATGACCTACAATGGATTTGTAATTTGCATATTTTGTATGTATGCCTCTTGTACACCAACTTAATATTCGGTCATTCCATATCAAGCAAACAAAAAAAATATTCCATCCTGACACCTACAATGTTTATTACATTTGTATATGTTTAGTAGTCCACTAAAAATGTATATCTCAAATTGACAGCATTCTACTTTGTTTTGACTGCGTAGCAATGTGAAATATTTATCATTTCACTAACAACAGTTTATGTACAATGACTTAGCTCAGCTATCTGGACTCCTTTTAAAGTTCTTTTTGTGGGCTTTCCATTGATATTTCTAACAACTGGGTCTCAAAAATATTTCTGTTTTATGTCATTTAAAATAAAGTTTGACCTTAAATTTATCAAAAAAATACTTTTTCTTAATTCTAAAAAAATACATGAATTTTTAATGAATGTTCTCTATGTGTCCCCCATATTTGAAGTTGGGACAGCAATGGGATCACAGGATATTAGTTTTTACACAAGCACGAGTTAATAGGAAAGTAGCTGCATGCTTTGCACAATATATTTTATTTCTAAAAATGCCATACAGACGTTTTCAAATCAGTGAAATAATGGAAATTTCAAATTGCTATAAAGTCGAACCCAAACAAGGTTAGATGGCTTTCATGGACTATTAAATATGTACCAAACATAGAAAAAATTGGAGAGACTCGGGTTGTAAGCCATGTTGACTTGATGTGGAATAACCCTGTTCTAGAACTTTGTCAAATGTAGTTCCATTTATCGTCTTCTAAAGTTATCTTGTTTCACTTTCAAGTACTGTTGCCTTGTTCTATCTTCAGTCTGAGATAAGCTAGTCACCATGTTTAAATACTGTGATCCCTCCTATCACAGGTACTCATGTCTTTCCTGAAGGTCAACAATGATGTTTGACTGCTGCACGGCTATTTTTCTTTAAATGCTGCTAAGCATAGCACCAAGGAATGACAATTAATTCTTTGAATGAGCTGCTGTCCACTTCCCCTTATAGCCTACTCTTTGTGAAGTAGGGTGTATCACAGAAATCAGCTACCCATGTTGGTTTGTGTCTCAAAGTAATGTCCTCGACCTAAACATCATGTAACTTTATTTATGGTCCAACCATCGCTCGTGTATAAACAAACATGGCTCACAAAAAATAGTTTTAAATGTTGAAGACTAACCATTACCTCACAAATGGTTAAACGGTAAGAACAAACCACACATATAGCGAAAGGAACGCACATACTGACAAGTTTTTAATATTTTCTGCGCTTGTTAGAAACTACAAAATTTTACATTTAGTGTTTAGGAACTTGTAATAAATTCGAACGACACATGAGCATGGAAGACTTACTTTCATATTAACTGTTATTTTGCTATTCCACCTGCCCAACGTCAATAAATTGTTTCTGTTGGTAAGCCTCTACCAGTGACAAATATGTTGCTTATATTTCCAAAGCATGTGAAATGTGGCCTTGGATAAAGGAGGTATTCTAGGGCGAGTCTTGTAAATTTTTACGGCGCAACCAACACACACTTTTCTTGGGCTTTGTTTGAATTATTTGGAACGAGACCTTGTCAACTTAGCCTTGAACCCTGTGCAAGTTATAAGTCCTTGTCCAATCTATAAATTACAGCTAGAATTCAGGCAGCCTTCTTGGTTTGTATCTCGAGCACTGTTCAAGGCCAACGACTCACGTAACTGTCATATCTATGGTTCGAGCATCACGTGTGCATTACCCTATAAGTATTAGCAAGTATGGGCTAAAACAAAATAGTTTTAAAATATTCTAAGACTAATCCAATTTAATAGCGCTACAACTGTAATACATATTATAAACAATAACATATCAAGAAAGGCACGCAAATATTAACAAGTGGGAATATGCGGCTGTTTAAAGGAACCAAATTGGAAATATAGAGCTTACGGATTAGTAATAATATTTTAACAACATGCATACAGCTAAGTCTCAGTTTGATAGAAGATATTTTATTTGCTATTCCTTATACCTCACATAAATTAATTTTCAATTTACTAGCACAGATATTAATTAGATTGGTGAGTCTCTCCAAGTGATTAAAAAATATGAAATCCTTCTTTGTGTTTTTAAGGTTATCTCATTACAAAACATGAAATACTTAAAACAATCTGACTGTCCTTTATTTCCTATTACAGTATTAATGTTTCTCATAGGTAGATATCTGTTTACTTTGAACACAAACATGAAAAATAAATTAAAAGTGAACAGTTGAAGAACTTGCTAAGCCATACTGTGAGTTGAGATGAACATGTACAAAATTGAAAATCTATCTAGGGTGCATAATACATCTCCTTGGTTAAAGGCAATATTCTAGGGTGCATCTTATGAATTTGGACAGTGACATTTTTACATTGTGCACTTATCTAAGGTACGAAGCCAGTACAGGCCCTTGGCACATGAACTCAGACACAGGCATTGCCAATGAAAAATACAATTTTAAGAATTTTTCTTGATTTTTGTAATTGGTTGCATTACAAGAAACCGACCATTGCTTGCACAAATCAGAATATATACACCTAACTTATAACGCTGTACTCTTGTGTTTTCATAACACACTATCTACAGTGAGAGGTTTCTTCTGTCCTTCGAGTGCCAAAATCCTAAACCTGCAAAATTTTTGGGGAGAAATTTCTTTACTGTCATGCCAAAACTTTTTTTACCCCAAATCCGCTGAACTTATTCTTGTTGTTGTTATTTAGGAAAAAAAGAACACCCACTTGAAACTACCAATGCCACGCTTTGAAAATTCAGTATGCTTGTTAGAAACATGATTTCGGGGTCTCTGTACAGTAATAATAATAAAAATGCTTTTTTATACCGCTGTTAAGTCCGGAAATACTACCGTGCATTGGTCTTTACTTCATACTACGCAAAAATAAAATTTTAGGGTCACTGTTCAAAGTCCCATTAGAAAAAGGTTCTACAAAAACATTGCACACCAGTTTAACGATGCGATTAGAGGCCATGTGCATCGAGAGTGGTGCTCTGACTCATCACTCCCCTGTTCCTACGCGTCAAATGCAGAGATCTGAAACTGGTACACAAAACTCTTTAACAAATCATACAAGCGCTGCATGTCTATTGTTTGTCAGAACTAGACAGCTGACAGCATGAAAGAATGCACAAGAAGACAATGTGTTTCTAACCTTCACTTGATCACGTTTTCCAGCCAGAAAATTATTCTACAATAATATACATATGCAAATTGTGCAATATTTGATCTCTTCGTTGGCAAAATTGAAGGAATCAAATTTTGAAAACTAAACATATGGCAAGTAGAAGCTGTGAGACACCTACATAGTTACACAATCTATTTAGAGTCTAGTGTCGCTGCTGACTTTTAGGCATCATATGTCAAATGATATGCGCAGATAAACGCGATTCCGATGCAATTCGCTTTCATATTATTTCTTTATCAATTGAAAATTTATCGGCATGGTTACTTTACTATGCCAGATTTGGCCGTCATTTTAGATGTCTGAAACACTGTCTCAAAGCTAGGGCCTACCTACATAGTAAGATGTGCCAGTAAAACACGAGCCCATCTTCCTCTAGACTACAACTTTGTAGTATACTGTTAGTCACTTCCTACAGGACATTTTGCTACAATTGTGTTACATTGTTCTACTTTGTTGCTGTTAACATTACAAATGTGACTCCAAAGAAGAACTGCACATCCAAATATTCATAAACACAAGAAAACAAATCTATTCTCTCCAACTCCAAGCAAGATCTGGCTCTTTTATATTTTCGAGCAGTTGCTGAAAAAACCTAACAAAGCACTTGTTCTTGCTAAATACATAGCTCAGCTCAAACCTCATCTCAACTGTGTAATGGTTAAATAGACTGTTTTACTACATAGGATAGGTAATATGTTGATATAAAACTGCCCTAGTCAAGCACAGAAACAGAACTAAACTAATTTTAATAAAATTTGATGCTTAATCATACGAAGTGCCTGCTATTTAGAACTCATTCACAATCAAAACAGTGTAGTGAAATACTTGTAGATACTATCATTTCATATTTTCACTTTCTTCCTCGATATGCCAGACTGTCACATTCCACCGCAAAAATTACAGGGAAAAATATTTTTGAGTGCAAGAGAATACAATTCTTATCACACAGCCTGGTTGAAAGCTGTCTGCTTTTTTTCCTTTCGACATATATATTACACAATGCCCTATCTATTTCATAAAGTAGATAAATGAATGTAAGATTGATTAGGCAGTTTTATAAATGAAAACAAAGGCAGTCTATGTAATTTTTTTAGTGTTAATTAATACACAAAAAGGAGGTAACTTATCTAGTAAGTATTGAAAGCATAATCACACAACTATTAAGGGTGCCCAATGGTGAAAATCATCAGTGTGTTGTGCCAGTCCAAAATTAGCATCTTTTCATACATGTTTCTCGGGATTCAACCATTATATATGGAAACCTAATTTTCATCATTCAAAATAAATCGTGTGACTATCCTGTTAACTTTTATTCAAAGTTTATAATGGTGGATTCCACGGTGCTATATTAACAAGTTAAAAGTTGTCATGTTCATTACAAGTTTTTAGCAACAGGATAGGCTAAATAATAAATGAATGTATATAATGCTGTACATATAATCCAGCACACATCTTTTAACACTAATACTGGCTGCATTCACTTACAGTAAATGAATTTGCACGTGTTGTGTTGAAGCATTTTAAGTGGCGCAATAACTGCTTTGTCTCTATTGTAAGAAAGCAGTATAAATGGGAAGCTGTAAAACATTATGATATTCCTGGATTAAATTAACGAACTTCGCAACACCATTGTAAACATCATTCATCTGCTTGTACTAATTGAGATAAGTGAAATACAAAAGGCTTTACGTGAATTCCTCTGAGAATATGTCAGTTCTGGAATAACAACATAAATGCATCCACAGTGAAATCAGTAAAATTGCATCACTTAAAAGTAGATATATATCATGTAACTTACTGGGAAGTGAATTTTGGTTGACTAAAGAAGAAAATACTATGTTGAACCTAACAACTTCAATATCTCTGTTGAAAATATTTGCTTATGTCTTGTACAAAAATATGCCAGACATAGGGAAAAAAATTAAAGGTGAAAATAAGGGGGCAAATGTTAACCAAAGTCACATCACTCAACCGACTGTCATGTGGACTGTTTTTATTTAACACAGTATTTTACTGAATTTTTCCTCTGCCACGCTTTAATATTGGAGGAAAGTAACTGTAACCTTTTTACAAAATAGTGTTTTAATTTTCTTCTTGCAATTGGGCCTCAGCCCTGTGGCAAGGATTTGCGTAGCCCACCTCTCCTCACTTTTCCGACCCCATCAACCTTTTCCTAAACTCCCTCGCTCCCGTCACCTCAACCACATCCCTAGCCAATTCATTCCAATCCTTCACCATTCTCACCATCATAACCTTGAGTTATTGTAATATGTGGTTGAAACCTTCTCTCTGCTGCTCGCTACATGTGCTTCCTGCCACTCAATGCTTCCTATGACTGCTACAAAGATGTGACCTCACAGCGTAGCATTGCACTGACTCTAATAGTAGCTCCTGTATTCTTCATTGACAAGCAACTTTTATTTTAAACCATGATTAGGCCTAATAATTTTTTCGCTCCAAAATTTAAATTGGGACAAAGTACCAGACTATACTAAAATACTGTATTAAAAGTAGGTATACAGGTCTCTTGAGATTTCCTATGAAAGGATTGAAGCACATTGAGTATATTAGATACAGATGGTGAGAATAAGCAAGGAAAGCAGTTTTCTAACAATATTTACTTGAAGGTAACTAGCTTACGTCTCGTGCAGAAGGTAGAGGTAGGTTGGAAAACACTGAACGACAGGAGATGGGCAGGAAGACTTAACGATTTACAGGATAGAGATGGGTGAAGTTGGGTTGAATGTACTGGGTGAACATCTGGAAGAAGACATGTACAGAGATAAAGGAGACAACAGTAGGAAAATGGAGTGTATGGCGGAGGACGGAAAGGGGGTTACAGTTGATGTTGGCTAGAATAGTTAAAAAGGACGTGAAGGGGATGGCATAAGTATGTTGGCACCTATCCTTACCACCGAGCAGTAGTCCACTTGAAAAAGTAGTCATATATTATTATTTACATATAATATATTTAACTAAGGAACAAATACTGACTGTCAAATCAGCACACCTATTACACTTCACCATTTCAAATTGCGATGAAATTGTGCACAGAAATTACCTCCATACAGAATGATATCCACATTTTAAAAAATCATAAATTTTTCACTTGGTAAATAACAAAATTAAAACTGCAGATTACAAAAAAAAGCTTTTGATACGTAGGTATGCACAGTACACCATTTGCAGGGATGTGTCACTTATTCACTATCATATTATCAAAACGTGCGGTAGGCCTATGCCATGGGCTGATGGGCTAAATGTCAAACAGGAGTTTATGTAAATGTATTACTTACTTTACAAAATGTGTTACACTGTACAACTGTGGATTTGCGGGAGGTAATATAACTTTAATGCAGCCTAAACATCAGAGATCAAGAATGTACAAGTTAGCCAAAGTCAATTAGAAGAGGTTAGGGTACGTGCTAACCATGGAGGTGGAGCTAACAGCAGATCGCAATAGGCTCACTGCTGCAAAGGTACATATAAACAATAACATAAGTTAGTAGCTCACCTCCCTTGTTGTTGCATGCCTCGGTGACATCAGTGTAGCAAGACTCAAAGGCGACACTCACGGCCAAGATGGAACACAACACTACTACGACCTTCATGATGAACCTGCATCAACACACACGTACAGCTTAGACTTTGAACTCACTTACACCTTACACATCACATGTAGAGCAAACACAAATATCATGCCATTTTCGTACGTATTACAAAACTTCGTTTGCAGCACGTAAGAAATATTCCGTAAAGGAAATTACGTTAATAACAAAGTTCTACTACTTCTACTGACAGTCATTTTTACTTTACAACGAAGTATAATTACCAAACATTTGACACAAAAAAATCTCGGAAGTCTAATTACCAACAATAAGTAGGCCTTCTGGACCTGATTTATCGTTCAGTCCACCAAGTCAAGGAAAACAAAACTCCTTGAACAACGAAAGCAGCAGCTCAACTGAAGCGCAATGCGCGGTGGGTCGTGCTATCAAGCACGCTCGCGCTCGGTCACGTGACAGCACGGACCAATAGCACAGGTCGTCGTGGCGCGGGCCGAAGGCCATGGCGCAGTCCATGTGGCGGGGAAGTTGGCATCTGCACTTCAACTATTTGAGTCATCCTCCTCCCAACTTGCGTTAGTGTCGTTTTGGTCGCCTTCTACGCCAGTGTGTGTAAAGGTGGACGTCAGTCTAACGGGTTAGGTTAAATCTTTCTTGTGCATACCCTTTTTCTTCCACTCTTGTTATCCTCAGTTGAATCCGTTACATTGTTGAACATTTCTTTTGACATTCAGTAACCTAATCTGTACTTTAAATATCTGCCTTTCGCCGTGAAAATGAAAGCTGTCCAGGGACTTTTGTTTGTCGTCGCCATCGGTTTGATGTACGGCGTAGAAGCCAAGCTGCAATGTAAGTATTCAAACTAAAATACACTGCTGTTCGCCAAATGTAATGGGAAGTATAATCATATATTAATTTTAATTAATATCTTAGTTAGCCAAGTATAGAGTTCAAAATACTTCGTAGAGCTAGTATTTCTTATTTCAAGGTTGGTGACATTCGTCAGGTTACCAAATTTATGTTTACAAATTTGTTAACTGAAAATTTTAGTAGAACTGAATGTAGTGTAGCTTTTCCAAAACTATCTATGAAAATTGTGCTTTTGACAGGGCAGATGCTAGAATTTGTATCTGCCCCGAGTGCCACACATACTATTTGTGGCCCTGGTTTTGGTTAATTAACTTACTCTGTATTCTGACTGCCACTGTTAATAAGCTGTAACCAATCAAAATATGATTTTACATACAAATTAAACAAAATTTTGCAAAATGGCCTACATTAAATTGTGCACAGTAGGACTGCACTCTGCCCCAAATTTTTGAAAGCATTTGCTAAAATACAGGTTAGGCTATAAACAAATGTGAAGAAAATTGCTAAGCATGTCCTTAACGATGACCTGCAGTCATTGGAACAAGCCATAAGTTGTTATACTCTTCTTGTCCTTTAATTGGTCCCCTAAGTGCATATTCTTGGCTTATTTTCTATTGTTTTGCAATGTAACACAACTTTACTCTTCTTAATATACTAATTGTAGGCACTAAATGAATGATCTCCGTAATTATGTCTTGCTCAGAAGTTTCTACAAAACCACATAATTTACAATTGCGGAGGTACTTGCCCTCTGACATCACACAATGTTATGGGAAACAAAGTTTGTTGCCATAGGAGTTTGTCTAGTTGTATTGCATAGGCTATTTATCTAACTTCATAATTTTGGAGTAAACTTAAACAGCATAAAACCTCATAGTAATTGGCAGCATTTTTCGTTTTGCATTTTGAGGGTACTGTAGTGATAGATGTGATTTATGGGTGTAATTTTACATCAAACTCCATGGCCTAGTAGAAATAAATGCTACTTTTTTTAGGTTAGTAATACAAATACTGGTATCTTCCAGTTCTATGATGTCTTGACATCTCTGTACTACCACAGAACAAATAAGTAGTAACAGAAGCAACAAGGAAAGCTTCTTCATTGTTATCATACCAGCTCTTGGGGCGTACAGTAATATAAACAATACCATGTGGATTACAGACATTAGTTCATGTAACCTCTTCTATTGTTTGAGATTTTTTTTTAATTTAATTTTTCTTGCAGTTGGGCCTCAGCCCTGTGGCAAGGATTTGCTTAACCTACCTCAAGTAAACAAAGCTATATGGAATTTGAGACATTGGTTCAAACTGCTTACATTTCAAGAAATAACTGTAATTTGTTTGTATCTAAGTTACACATTTCTATTTAGCAAATGTGACGTTACTTGCGTGTAAATTTCCTCACAGATAATAAAATAAGGCTTACTAAACTGCAGTACAGACAAAACCTCTTTAATAAAAACCTGAATGGACCAAAATTTTAGCTGTTTGTAATAATGAGATTTGCATTTACAAATGTTCACTAAAATCTTAAAAGTTTCTAAAATAATGATCACTTTGTTTATCCCAACATATCAAATAGTCTTTTCAACTCAATGACTTCCTTTTACTTGAGAACTTCATATTGCGTGGTGTAATGCATAAACAAATTTTTATTAAACATTAAATGTAATAATTTCATTTCTTGTCTCATTCTAAGGGGAATAAAAATCGCTTTGTATTAATGAGAACTTGGTATTAACAGGGTTTGTATTAACGAGGTTCCACTGTATAACCAAACTTCTGCGAACTCCAATGCCATGGCAATCCGAAGAGAAATAAAGTACAATGAAAATCATGTCCTGTCGCTTTTGTTACCTACTACTTATTTATTCTGTGGTACTGCATTTCTAGTAACAATTGTTTATTGCTGTAGGTCATGTATCCTTTATACTCATCAGGATCTTGAATTGGTTACACACATGATTTATAATTAGAAAAAAGATTGAGAAAATAAAACTGACATTTGTGTTTCTTGAAATTGTTTATGTTCGAAGACCTTGAAAAGCCAATATTATTTGACGAACATATCACTGCCATTTGTAGCTGTCAACGTGTCTTTAAAATAGATTCAAATAAACGTATAACCTTCTTTTGAAAGCCTCTGTCTTCATAATGCATCAACATAACTAAAATAAAACAAGCTGAATTTATTCAGAGTTTTTGTCCCAGTCATGGCTTGTTTACTATTTATTTCACACAGCAGACTGCAGCGACTCCACATATAGATTCACTGACTACTAGGCTCTGCCTCAATTAGGTACAGTACTGCACTCGTGTGTTTGAGCAAAAGTCTTGGTTCATGTGTTACAGTTGTGTGTTGCACTGGACCTAGATGGTTCTACATTTGAATGCATATACTGTGGCGACCTGAGTTTATGTAAAATAATGGAAACTGTTGGCTTTGGTGAATATTAATTTTACACTATTTTGCCTAACTTAACTCTTTGCTGTGGGATAAAAAATTTTAATTAGTCCTATGCCAAGGAAGTGTAAAAAAATTAAAATTAAAATAGCTAGTTTCTTTTTGTAAATAATTTATTTTTGGTTAATTTTAAGAGAGAAAACCACATACATAGTGTTTAAGTTACAGAGTTATTTAATTCGGTGTTCGACTCAAGTTGAATATTTCAGTTAAGGAGTTAAACTATACATACTGTAACAGTTAAGTTAATAGCTAATAAAAATCACTATTTTAATGATATTGTTTCTAATTAAAACTGATTATGTTAACCATGCCAAGTGGTTTGTGCATGAATTTTTTAGACTTTAATTTCATTATTTCCACAGCAACTGGGTTTGAATAATGTTATGGTTTATATCATTTGATTGTCACTAATGTTTTGCACTGTAAATGTGTCATGTTGCTGTTATTAAAGTAGGCTTATTAAGAATACGCTCTCGACTGAATCGACTGAAGCACCAGGTGCGCTCCCAGTGCAGACGTTCACAATAAGTCATTAGTTTGTTGGGTACTTTCAGAAATAACTATTTGTGTATCCCTGGAAGAAGCAAATTATGTTACATTAACATAAGTGGCCATGGCTAACGGACACTAGACTAAATCTAGATGAATCTAAATTTATATAGACCTTTTGTTATAAAAATTGTGCATAAATGCTACTAAATGGCCATTGAATTAAATTTTCACAACTTTGAACCCTTTTGCAAGAGTTATCTCACATTGTATATCTATAGAAAAACTATAAAATTATAGCCTAAATTTAATAAAACAAATATTGAAAAAAAATTTTTACTTAATTTTTATTGTTTAATGCTTAAAAACACATTTATGGTTTAGTATGCTTAAAAATTATGAATATTTTAGTGATATTTAGTTACAGTAATTTGGAAGTCTTGTATTTATTTCAATTTATTTCCTGGACTTTCCTCGTCATGCTTTGCCGTTATAAAATAAGCTTACCCACTCATTACTTCATGGGAATAGTCAGTAACAGCAGTAAGCCTGAATGCAAAAGTAGCCTATATCTTTTCCTTGTTAGGATGTTTGCAAGTCTTTACTTCAAACACAATGGTTTCCTTGCCACATGCAGTACTTCAGATTTTATCACGCCGATGTAGTGTATGCAAACAGGCATTTTTTGTTTGTAGTTGTAGGTTCTTCATAAGCTGTTTTGAGTTTTTGTAGGTGAATTTTTCTGTGCAATTGTTTCTCTCTTGTCCAGATACTTGGTACCTTCTTGATTTGTCCAACCATACTTAAATGTCCTAGAATTTTGAACAAATTCAGTTTCTGGAAGAAAAGTTATTAGCCCACTCTTTCGTGCAATCGTTGACGTTTTCTGTTTGTTTGATTGCTGTGGTATTCTTGTCTGCTAGTATAGCTAGGTCGTCAGTGGAATCTAAGCAGGAACTGTTGATGTTTAGGCCATCATAGTTAGGGTTTCAAACTACTGTATTTATATACTTGGGATGAGATTAAAGAGCAGTGGGAACTGGCCACCGCTCTGTTAGATGCAGGTTTTGGCCAAGACTTGTTCAGATATTTCAACTACATTTATTTTTAAATATGGTGTAGACGAGCAGTTCTTGATGAGGTTCAGGATTTTTGGGTCTAAGTTAGTCCTTGTTCTTCCAGACTGTAAAAGAGAGTTTGTCTGTAATTTGTTCAAAATAGGCAAATGAACAGATGATTAGGTTATTCTGACTGCCTTATGTTTTTAAAATGAAAAATGGTTCTGCGCAGGATTGACTTTCAAAATGAAAATTTTTTGTGTGCAGAATCTACCTGGCTGGAAACCAACTCTGTAATTGTTGATTGACATGTTGCATACAGGTAACTTCTGTATCAGCTCAAGTCCACTGCCTCCATAAATTAACTATGTACGCCATTGTTTATTATGAAATTTATAAATGACTGTGGAAGTCCATACTTGTTTGAAGTGTTTCCTTTTCATGCATTGGCACATTGGTCGCATGTTGAATGGTTTCACTTCTTAAAAAGTATTTTCCAACACATTTGAAGAACGAGGCATTCTTCGAGACTGATTAGCTATGTCTCAAAGTGCACAGTTGGTAGAAAATTGAAGTACAGTAATTGCAAGATAGTGAACTTTAACCCTGCCCAATTAATGCTTTAACACTTTTCACGTTACTAATCACATTCAGAATGAAATAGGAATTGGTAATGTGAACTGATGAAATTAAAAAAAATCAATTGTTACAGAAGTCTGTGTGCTTGAAGGGAAATTAAATGAAAGTGACAATTTATGCTCCAAAGCTAGTAATTAAGAGTATCTTTTTTAAAAACTAAGTTTTTATTTTGTCTCCAGTAATTATTTTAACTTCAAAAACAGCACATTCCTTCCTTCCTCCCCCACATCCCTAAGCTGGTGCCTTTTTGAAAGGAGGAAATCTTGTATCCATGTTAATGTTGATGCTGGCACATGTAGACTCTAAGCACACAGTGCCAGATCTCAAAGTGTCACTTTGGTATAGCAGGATGGGGTTTGAAGTTGTAAACTGCGTAAGTTGACAGTAATCAGTGTGCTGAAATCATATGGCTGTCATTGTGAACACATAAATTTGTCCAATATAAACAAAGTATATAGGTTTAGCTTTTAAATGAAACTAAGAATACCACAATAACTGATTTCTTATTTAGCCTGGGTAACTCTCAGCTTGTTATGTATAGCTTACTTTGGATGTCTGTGACATTTGCTTGTATAGTGTATGACAAATGTCTGTAGGTAAGAGAGAAGTTAGTAGTTTATACATTACGTAGTGTGAAGTGATACTGCTGAAAGTCAGTTTACCTACCCATGTTGTACTGCAGTAATTCTTTGCTGTACTGTATTGTACATAACTTTCTTCCCTTTCATGAAGACTTGCTACATGTTATATCCACTGAACATTGCTTGTTAAGAGCCTGCTGTAGGTGAAGGTAACTTATTTTTCAATGCTGAAGATTCAATTCACAATTTAAAACAGGTAGGCTATTGTATAATTTGCTAATAATGAGATGTTCTTTGTTCACGTACTGCAGTTAAAAGTGGCGTGGCCATCCAGTATTCTGTACATGCTTGTTATCACTGTAGTTTGCCCTGCTGACTTTGTACCAAGTGTTTAGTGGTGACTGTACATATCGTCATCAGTCTTTATCTGGGCCAGTCAGTCATGTGTTCATGGGAGGCCAGTATCACTATCTTGTTTCCTCAGATAACAACTTGCATCGTCACACGTGTTCTTTCTAGGAAATTACTAACTATTGAAGTCACTAGGAGAAATATCTGTCCTCGTCAGGCTATGGGGGATGCTTCAAAATTAATTCTAAAGTTTCCGTTATAAACTATTGTATCATACACTTTTTTCGTATCTCTAACTACACTTTTTTCGTACCTCTAGCTGTTTATGAAATACTACTAAATTTGATGCATTTGAGTGTTTGGTTGTCTTTCATACATTATAGGATTATAAACAGTGCATTTAACGGAAACATTATTTGCAATTATGAATGATATTTAGGTTGGTTACCGGGCTGTTTCAGTACATAGTCCTACATTTTATGCTCATACTGAGGGAACACGTCTTGGAAAACTTGGGAAAATCCAGGAATTTCAAAATGCCAAAGGGCTGGCTACCCTGTTTGATATTGCATATTTTTGCTATAAAAATCCTGTTTCACTGTGCCACGTGCATGGAAGCACTTCAGTATGGTGTTGGAATAAATTTTTCTTACCACATCAAACATAGTAAGAACATTGCTTTGTCACAAGATTAGCATAAAATAAAAATGGTCATTCTAAGGTAAGGACGTACAAGAAACACTCTTGCACGCACTGTTCTTGGCAGTTGTTGAGAACTGACAGTATTGGTGGTTAGCTGAATGAACATAGCCAGCAGTATGTGTGTAGTGAGCAGTATGGAATGTGTGTTGTAGGCAAAGTGGCACCTGGCAATGTTCCCAAGGAGTGGATCACTATGGTACCACCCTGTATTCAGAAGATGCGTGACCAGGTGGAAGTGGAACTACAGGCAGCAGTTACCTACCTGGCTATGGTATGTGCTGTTTATACAACCTTCTACTACCTCTGCCGTACGTTATGACAGGAATTAGTATTCTACCCAACACTAAGACACCCATTTATGATGTTTAACTGATTGCTGGTACATACAAACCAGAGCTTAAATTCTGTGAAATATTTTGATTTTTATAGTAATTTCAGATAAAAGGTAAACATGGTTTGGCCGTTTAAAAATATTTATATTGCTTCAAACACTTGTGGCTGTAGGTAGTGGCAGTCGTAGCCTTCGCAGGGCCCCAGGCAATGGCTCTTCATGGAGCCCCTTGTAAGCATAGCAACCAAAACTGGCAAAAACTATTTCAGCGATTTCAATATTAAATGTGATGTGTGTATATATATATATATAAACAGGGTGTCCAGTGACTTGGAAAACCTGCAAAACAGGGAATTTTGTGCATCAGGGAAAAGTCAGGGATTTTCAAAAGTTGTCTGGATTTTTTATCCAGTTTTGTTTAGGATGCAATGCAGCATTACGTTACAATTCATACATTTGCTATCGATACTCTTGGTCGATTACACTTAAATCAGTCCGTGGTCAACATGGCTTTTGTTTCAAGCAATGGTAGCTTGCGGTTCTTTGTGTTCCATGATGGATAATTAATGTGTATTAGTGTTACTTTTCGACAATTTTTTAAGTTTGCCAATTCTTGTTAATCAATGATAATGTATATTTTGTTTTGTACTTTCCCTGCGAGGCCCAACTCAAAGAAAACTAAAAATTTAGTTGAGAAATTCAGTGGCAAATGCCTGTTGGAACACAGCTTGTAATTTTACAAATTAATTTGTAGTTTTTGAAGACTTTGCGAACATTAAACTCAGTTGTTGAGGATCATTAAAAGCAGCCACATGTTTTGTAAAAAGTTATCTCTGTTGTGCTTGTATTATTTATTAAGTTTTGATTGTTTAAAAAATAATTGTTGTTGTAAGAGGGCTGTATTGTGGTTAATACAAGTGGAGTGAGGCTGTCACATTTGAGACTTGTTGCTTAGTAATGTAATAAAAGAAAGAGTTAGTTATACATACAGACATTATTATTTCAACACTAATGCAGCTGTTTTGCGGAATGAACATGCTGGTAATTATTGTAGAGTACGTGTACAGGATAAATTTTTAAAACTATATTTGGAAGGTAGGTGTAATGTCAGTTACGTTCAAGTTAATTATATTTCATCAGGTCATATCATGTCTTCAAAACATGGAAAAATAGTATTGAGGGATAAGTGGGACCAGAAACCCCTTTTACCACTCTCTCAGACTATTGATAGCAACCCATATTCAGCTTGGTGCGAACTGTATAAACACAAGGTTGAACCAAGTTATATGGTCGTGCAAGTAGAGTGAAACATGTCGGAAGAGAACAAGAATTTCACATAGTTACCCCTTAAACAGTGTTCTGTAACGAAGCTAAATCTTCAGCAGCTTCACAAAATACGCCTCCTAGTATGAGAAGTGCACCAAATTAGTTTCCCACAAGCCTGTGGGGTGGCAGCAGTAACACAGCTCATGCCACCTCTTACATTCTGCAAATGCTTTTCTTTTGTGTCAGTTAAACATAGTTCAGCATCTTAAAACCATAAATAAGTTCCAGTTACTTAACAAATTATAGGCAACAGAGACACACATACATTAAAAAAAAAATTCCTAAGTTGTTTTTAAAAGAAATATGAGGCTTATAATTAACAATTGTGTAGTTTACGCACTATAACGAATACAATTTACAAAATAAATATAAAAGAAAAATGTTAATGACGGAACACAGATTCGAACTTGCAATCCAAGGCAGTACTCATCCACTACTATACGGTGAACACATCAAAGTGGCTATATTAGTAGTGTAGTGGTAACCGTGACAATATTAGCACCACCTGCGTATGGCAGTTTTGAGGGGAAACGCTGCTGCCTCATGGGATGGTATTTGACACTCCCAAAAATTAGTAACCCTTTAAGGAAACCTTTAATTGCTAGTAAATGGAATGTCGGGGATTATTCTAACTGTGTCAGGGAAACAGGGAAATTTGAAATCCACTTACATTGGATGTCTTGATAAATACACATACATATGTAACACATCCTTAGTATTAAATGTACTGAAATGCCACACACTCACATCACGACATACTTCAGCATAAGTCTTCATAAACAACAATCAGTGTTTTATAATTCCCTATCGCACCTGTAGCACCAACTAAAAATGTTGTGGTGACTTGGTCGACGTCGGTGTTACTATTTATGATTATGCCGGTCAGTTACCCAGAAGCTGTGAGCCTGCCAGCACGGTGCCCTGGGCAGTTGCCTGGAGGCGCCACTGGCCATATTCTACTGTAGGCTTCTGTTAGATCGCATGTTCCACTTTATTTTTATCTTACTTTCTGAAGGAAAAGTGGGCTTATGAGATCACCTTCCTGTCAGTGTTTGTCTCTCCTTAAAAAGTTGGCGCCAGTGGACCAAATTTTATCAAACTTTGTACACATATAGTATTTATACTTAGTATCTTTACTTTTATATATTGTGTTTGTCGTTTTCATATTTTCAAAATGGTGGCCACTTTAAAATTTTTTGATGAAGCTAGATATCTTGGGATCCTTATTTTAGAATTTTATTAAAATTGGAACACAAGAAGAGCTTAGTGAAAGGAATTCTTTTATGAATTTCGTTCATGTGGTATACGTACCGGAAGTTATAAAATTGAGGCAATTTTTTAATATTTTTTTGCACAGTATGACATCTGAGAAAATACTTTTTCGAATTCCATTTAACTTGGTACACATATATCTCATGTTAGGCAAAATTTACTGTTAAGTATTTCAATAGTACTATATTCATGTTTTCCAAATTGCAACAATTTTTTAATTTTTAGCATAGTATGACATCCGAGGAAATTTTATTTGTTTCATCTAACTTGGTACACACATGCTACATATAAAGCGTACTTCACTTTTGTGTATTTTGTTAATCGTGTGTTGGTATTTTTACAATGGTGGCCATTTTTGTATACATTAAATGAAATATTTTTCGACAGCTAATTAATTTTAACATACCTATTGTACTTAGTTTACTAGATTTTTGTGTATTAAGGTCATCTTTTGGTCATGCTTTGAACACGGTACCCATTTTTTATCTTTACGTTAGAATGACATTCCGGAAAATATTTTACCGTATTTTTATCACACTGGGTACGCATATATTACTTAGTAAGCTGCTTAACTTTTGTCATTTCATTTATCATAAGTCTAAATAAATTTTTAATCTTTTAACGTTCCTAAATTATCGTACCTAAGGATTTTAACTTTTCAGGGTTAGTTTGCACCCACTTTGAGGAACGATATGAGGAAAATACCAGTGGTCAAAATTTTTTTAAATCTTAACATTTTTCATTACTTACCTTATTTCTATTAATGTAAGTCAATATTTTTTGTCAGAAATATTGAAGACTAAACAGTGAAACAAAAGACTAAGTCTATACTACTGTTCGGTTAGGTTGGATTTGTTTGGCAACCTAATTTCTCGCATAATTAAATGTTCACACTTGGAGGAGAACACATCTTGTGATCAGAAGTATGTATTTACTTATCTAGTTAAAATAATGAATAAAAATTGACCACTAAGTAAACACTTTTGGTTATTAGAAAAATTATCAACACAGTAGTTTTCAGAGTTCCATTTAGCTTGCGGTTTTCGGAATCTGTAACTCGTACTTTAAAAAAATCTGAAAATTATTGTTTTGCAGTCTTGACATTTTAAAATGTTTGTGCGGTTAAAACTGATTTTCAATAACAACTGAACAGTTTCATATTGCTTCTACCGTTTATTACCGTTCCGGTGTTTACAAATATTTTCTTTTTGCGATATCATAGGTATGGTTAGTTCAGTTGAGAGTCCATGAGCGAGGCAAACGCACAAGATGGCTGATTGTTGAACTAGTAGCGCTATGATGATGCAATTTTATTACAGTGAATTATTTTGGTTCTAACTATAACTGAATATTCCGGCAACCATTTTGTTAGCGTGTTGTACTTCGTACTTTCCATAGAACATTAAGCTGTGACCACAATATATTATTTTTGAATAGCCTCTCGCTATGCACTTTACCAATTCAGGTAATATTTTCGGAGTTGCAGCAGTCTAATAAACCCACTTTTTAACCAATTTGAGAGGCCTTGAAATCATGTTTCTAACAAGCATGCTGAATTATTTAAAACATGGCAGCATAGTTTCAATTGTGTTCTTTTTGCAGATAAACATTAATTAATAAGTTAAGCGGTTTCGTGTAAAAAAGAAAATGCATGACATGCTGCAACGCCATACATGCACCAGTCGGGGACTTCTCTAAAGTTTACTACATGCAGCAAATTTTGTGTCAACTATTTGTTTCTGGTATAAACTTAGCCGATGTGAGAGCACTTACTACTTCGTTATTGTGTGCAGTGTCGTTGCCTAGCTGGTTATTTTCATCAAGAGCCTGGATTCAGCTAATGCAATTTCTATGTACAGAGAATGAAAATATTCGTAAGTTTGATAACTTGCATGTTAGAATCCACTGTCTTACTCGAGCCCCGTCTATTTGTTCAGTGTCTGCTGTTCCACGGAGTAGCAGCTAACCGACAGATGGTCGAGACTCAAGTATACGTAGGACACTGATTTCTAACATGAAAGTCATTGAATTTGGAAAAATTTTACTTTCGTATCTTTTCACAGAATTGTATCCTCTGCTGATGGGGAGGGATTACTATACAAGTATAACTAGGCTATGTCAATTTTGACAATTTCTGTTATAAGTGTTAAGCTCTCTGTGATCACACTAAAAAAGTATATTAAAATTATTTTAACTTAGTTCTTATTGACTATAATGAATGTCAACTTGTGCTCTGTTAGTAGTAAATGATGTCTTTGAAGTGTGGTTGATGAGGAAAGGTGTGTGTGTGTGTAGGGTGCACATTTCTCACGGGATGTGATCAACCGGCCAGGGTTCGCCAAAATGTTCTTTGAAGCAGCTAACGAGGAGCGAGAGCATGCCATGAAAGTAATAGCGTACCTGCTGATGAGAGGAGAACTAACATCTGAAGTCGGGAAACTCATCAGGAACCCGGTGAGTACCAGAGTTCACGCTCTTTACTTTAACCCACTGCTCCTGTTGGCTACATTCTGAGGTCCAGTCTGCAATTTTTTCACGTCGTATCTTTTTTTCCTTAGAGCACTGTAACTATGTTGATTTGTAATTTATAATATGTTTGACTATTGGTGATTTATTAGTGTATACAATATTTTCATAACCTAGCAATGTTTATCAAAAGTGTCCTCTATCTGCTCATGTAGAATTTAGGTAATAAGTATAGAATTAGTTTATAGCTGTTAAAATTTGTGTAAAATTTATAGTTGAATGAAAATGAACAGCAAAAGTTTGAAAGAGCTACAGCAATTTGTAGTACACTCGTGGATATATTTAATCTCAGTAGTGAAACTTGCATGTGGGTATGATACTATTCTTCCGAAGTGTCTGCTGAAGGATGTCTAAATTCAAGAGTGTTTGTAGTTGTTGATTTGATATGTGCCCTGTCTGATGGCACAACTGCTTCCAGTTGTTAGAGTCCTGTGTTTGATGTGATCTGTGCATGTGTGTGTGCAGCTGCCACGCAAGGAGACCTGGGAGAGCGGCGTAGCTGCCTTGAAGGACGCCCTCAAGTTGGAGACAGATGTTACCAACAGAATCCGCGCAATCATCATGGAGTGCGAGTCACCTAAGGGAGAGACCTTCAATGATTACCACGTGAGTTCACTAAAAATTTTTGTGAGAGACATGTACTTGTTTGATAATCTCTAATGTGATTTTAATTTAAGTATTTATTTTGTTGAGTGTGCAGTTGTTTTCCAAACAAAATTATTCCCTAAAATCTATTTATCTATTACTCCTCCTTTGAACAGAAATGTTCACATGTGGAGCAGTGTACAATTTCATTGTCGGCAAAATTCTTTTTATGTTTTTCATGTTAAAGTGTAAATGATTTTATAACAAAATGGTGAATTTGAGTTTTCATTCATTCTTAAATTAGAAACTTCCTAGCCAGTTAATACTATGAATTTTGTTGACCTCTAGCTAACACAATACATTTATTTAGAACACCAGAAGTTACTGGTAGTTTTCAAAGACTCCTGTTGCATCTATTTTTTGTTGCATCTCGTGATAACGAGGCTTCTTTAGATATGGTATACCAGTGCTGTTAATTTTTAGTAAGGGAATTGACTAATAAGTTAAATTACATATTGGTATTAAAATATACCTACAAGAACACAAGACAGTCAGATAAAATCATTATAAATAATTTTAGTTCTGTGTGGATGATATTGTATCTTCTCCAGGAATAGCATATAACACACTGTTATAGGGTGGCAAGCGACTGGGAAAAGTCAGGGCATTTTAGACGTCTGGAGAAGTCGGAATTCTCTAAAAAACCTGGAATTTAAAAATTTAGTTAACGAACATTTCTGCGGGTGGTATGAACAAACGTTTTTTTTTCTTCGTACATATACCATACCAATTTTTAAGTGCCACAATATCTTTTCATACCGATTTTGTAGTTGTGTGAAACAGTGGATTTGACACGAGGTACCAGTTTTTAGTCTCAAATACAATTTTTTTGGGCGTTTTGTACCAGAATTTTTAGTGGTTCCTGTCAGTAGTGCCAGGCTAATGGTTTCCCTGACGATGTGTTGTGATGTTTTCAAGCTTCCACTGTGGTGAGAAAGTACTCTCTCGTGTTTCTTGCGTACTGTTATGCCGTAAATTTTAATGACTTTTTAGTTATTAAGTGGGATTTAAACAGTTGTGTTTTTCCCCAAGAGTTCGTAGTAGTAATTGATTGGGTGGACTTGGCAACATTGGATCCACAGTTTGATTTTGTTCTTACCATGCGGCATGCTGATGTGTTCGCTAGTCGTTGTTGGTTGGCTGTTTATTGTTTACTTAGCGTGGTGCGAACATTTTTTCCTATGGTACGTGGGAGTATTAATATCTTCTAAACATGCCTGAAGTCCGTGGACTTACATTTAAATTGTACACTAGACCCCCGATTTTACGAACCCTGGATTTAACGAAGGTAGCGATTCTACGAATACAATCTCAGGAACCCTAAAAAAAAATAACAATATTCTATTACAAAAAAAAATTGTAAGGAATTATATTGACAATGAGTAATACATAAATTATCTAATTCACTAGTTGGTAAGTCACAATACTAAAAGTAAAACAAAAATAGTGAAAACCTGTTAAAAAATGTGGCAGTGACAGTTTGAAAACTGTGCGGCGGCAGCTGCGCTTGTGCCATTCTGGCTGGCCTGTCTCCATCAATTACGAGGTAGTAGGATCTATATTGAGGTTGTACTATAGACGCAAAGTTCCAGCGCATGCGCATATGCTCATTTAACTATAGTACAGCCTCCTTCTAAGCTGTTTCGCGGCATCTTATATCTCTTTCACCTCGTGCTGAATGCATTTAATTTTTTACACTAACCCTATAAATAATAGCGTGATATTTTTCTTTATTGGGTTATCACCATACGTACTTAAAACAATTAACTTGGTGCATAATTTGCTTAAACAGTGCATTACTGCGTGTCGTAAGATGTGCATTTCACAAGTGAGCACGATAATAGCGCTACCTGTTATACATATGTAGAGACATTTGTCTCTGGGTATGTTGAACTTGAAAAATAAATAGACGTTCATGTGTTACGTAATCCCGGAACTCCTTATTTATTTTTACCGCATATACTGGCTGTGAAAGTGATTATTTGCAATCACTTACACTCGTAATTCTCGACAATTTTAGGTAACAACTTCACAAAATGGCGTTTTTGGAACATTGAACGTCGGAATATGCTATGGTGCTGCTATCTATCTTCGACCTTGTGAATGTTCATACAGTTGTGCTGTCAGCCCTGCACGCTACTTATACCTACGTTTGGGTACAATTCATCAAACGTCGAGGGATTATTTTGACCTTAAGTTACTTACATAAAATTGCGCAATTAATAAATACATCCGCTTTTTTCCATCTTGCTTTTGTGAATAACTTACAAGGGCATTGTGCTAGTAATGAATTCCTACTTTTTTTTCCATTAAACGCTACGCAAATCGGGCTATTCACTCGCGAGAAGGCACTCGGCAGCTCGGTTCTCCGATTTTTTTTTAGGACAAGGGTCAGTCATATCTATTGTTTAGAGGTGTTCTTTTGATCGTAAGACGTCTGCATATTGATATTAATTTATATTTCAACTATCACTTGCTTTATTTTTTCGTTAAATGCTACGGGAGTCGGGCTATTCGAGACACACTAAATCTTGATTTTCTCATTTTTTGGGGGACAAGGGTCGGTCATATCTACCGCTCAACAGTGTGATGTCTGGCTACTGATATTAATTTATATTTACATTATTACGTTAATTAATTCTCCGCAAAATGCTACTGAAGTCGGGGCCCGACTAGACACTTTGCAGAAAAAATGCAATTTTAACATTTTCTGTTAAGGTCGGGGAGGGGGTGGGGCAAAATAAGCCGCTATCGAATTTACGAAGTTAGCAATTTTACGAATGCGATGAGAGGAACTGTGAGTATTCGTAAAATAGGGGGTCTAGTGTATTTTATCTACCTTACCGCATAAAGGAGGAACACGCCTAAAATTTTCGGCTCGTGCTGTGGCAAAGATTTGTTAAAAAGTTAAGCATAACGTGTTCTTGTGTGTGTTTATGAGAGTGTTTAAGTGCATTAAAATGTCTGGAAATGTATGTTCAATGAGTTATTTCCACAGCGTAATTAATTTAGTTAAAATAGTAATGACAGGAAGAAACGGTCTGTATTGGTTAACCGATCCTACTGCTATTAAATGAATCGCAAAGTTTCTGGTGATAACTCTGCAAGGTACAATTCTTGAAATGTTAATTTTTCTTTAAGCAGCATGGGCCGGTGTTTTGTTATGAGCCACATTGAAGGCAGAAAAAAACCCTAAGTAGGCTGGGAGTTTAAACTGTGAATGTAGGCCAAGATGCTTTTTCCAAATCTGTACTATGTGAATCAACATTGTTTCCAGATTAGTTTCACAGCAAACAAACTTCAGTTACAGCGATATAAGATATATTTTTACATCACATCTGGTCTTGCGTCGTATTTCATGGATGAAGTTAGTTAACTGCTAGAGGGGGAGAAAGTTGTTTGTTTAGACGAATCATTGAACAAAGTTTTGCAAAAACAACAGATGCACATTACAGTATGTTTTTGGGATTCAAAGAGCGATGGTGTAGTGACCAGGCATTACACGTCTGTTTTTATACAGGGTATTAAATGCTTTTAATTCTGGTATCGAGAGGTTTTCTCTTCATTACTTCACAACCACAGCATTTTAAAATTGGAAAGTGATTTAACATAAGTGTAATTTGAATATCCCCAGGATTTTGTTGCTTTGTAAATAATGAAGATATGATAGAATTTCTGCAAGGTGAAGTTATGTTGATAAGTAGTGTTCAGCTTCACAAAAAAAAAAAGATACAGTAAAACTCGCTTAAGACGTTCCCACGAGATACGTTTTCCCAGCTGAGTCGTTTGGTTTGTTTGGTCCCATCACTTTTGTCATAAGAGCCATGGTTAATTTTCCCACATGTTACGTTTTGCCACGTGCCTGATTTCCCGCGTAATACGGTCAACTTTTGTAAAAAAATGTAATTTTTATAAAAGTAATGAACGC
>PNEQ01004755.1:0-41114 GCA_003012365.1 Medauroidea extradentata
TCATGTTTCGGATATGCTGGCTGTCACGTCGGCCGCCCTCGAAGGGTTAAGACGCAGTTGGGACAGGTATCTATGACGTAGGTTCGGCGGTTTTCCCACTATGAGCCACCCGGGCTTTGAGTCATCGGCCAGCCCTCAAGGTGTTACGAAACAGCCGCCGACCACTGGCCTCCAGGAACATGGCACGCAACAATATGTTAAATATCCTCAGTATTACCGGCAGAAACACGGCCAAATTAGCACTATACAGCATTCGTTGTTTACTTTTTAACTCCCTTTGAACATGGCGGAGCATCTATAGCCAACCAGCGCACGAGTTCGCGCACATCAAAGGAACCGACACTCCATGTCGCTTCTGTTACTCCTTGTTTATTCTGTGGCATAGCTATCTTCTAGTTAAGCTAATAGTTAAATTTATAGAGAATATATATAGTAGAGAGAACATGATGTCACAAATGTGTGTCCAACATGGTCTCTAGAGTTTGGTGTCGGAAGTATCGATTGAAACTCTTCCCTACTCACTGTATTTGGACACAAATTCCTCTGTAACACTGGTAGGGTATCACAGAGTGACCGCCCCATCAACAGCTGTGCTGGACTATACTTAAGGTCAACTAGTGGTGTGTTCCTGTATGCCAACAATCCCAAGTGGGGATCAACTGACTGCTTGTTGATGTTTTTCATATTCTTTACTGAAGCTTCTACCTCCCCGTTACTCTGTGGATATCGAGGACTGCTAGTAACATGAGTAAAACCATACTCCTTAGCAAAATCTTTGAAAGCTTGAGAGCATACTGGGGCCCGTTGTCTGAACTTAATTCTTGTGGAATTCCTTGGCGTGAGAAAGCCGCTTTACATTTAGCGATTGTAGCTGCTGATGAGATATTTGTCATTTCAAATATTTCCAGGTACCTCGAGTAGTACTCTACCAGAATGAGATAGTGTTTCCCATTATGCTCTGCCAAATCTGTACCAACAACTTCCCAAGGCACTTGTAGTAAGGGTGACGAAATCAAAGGTTCTGGTCGGTTTGGCTGTTCCTTGATGCAAGTAATACAGTTGGCAATACCTGATTTGATATAGTTCATTATTCCAGGCCACCACACTGCACTCCTGGCTCTTGCTATGCATTTTTTATTCCCAGATGTCCTAAATGGATCCGTGTCAGCATTTACCGGCGCAATGCTGCAGGGATAACTATGGTATTCCTTTCATTAAAGTTCATCCCACCATAGATGTTCCCCTTGAACTGCCCAGTATGCTCGACAATGTGTAGGTACTTCGGTAGGCTTTCGAGGCCTTCCTTCTCGAACAAGTTTCATTAGTAATTGGCAGGTCGAGTGTGCAGACTGAGCTTGTCGCACTTCCTCTTTTCTTGTATCCGATGCGAGAAAAGTAGCAATAAGTTGTGACTCAAACTGCTCAACCTCGTCCACTGATAGGTCTTCCTCATTGCCGGAGGATGTAATCGGTGCTCTGGACAATGCATCTGGTGTGTAGAACCGTTTTCCTGCCACATGTTATATCTTGTATGAATACCTAATCAATCTCATCATGTATCTCTGTAATCTGGGAGATAGTTCATCTATGTTTTTCCTTCCTAATATCTAAACTAGTGGTTGATGATCAGTGCATAGAAGATTATGTCTCCCCAAGTAGATGAATTTGGTTCCTACTGGGACAGGGTTCAGGGTGAGGTGCTGAGGTGCCGCGTCCGCCATCTTGGATGACGTCACCCGGCTGCCATCTTGGATTACATCATCGCCGCCATCATGTTTCTCACCGCCATCTTGTTCCCGCCGCCTTCTTGTTTCCGGTAGCCATTTTGTATTACATCACTTTCTTAAATTTCCAAAATTTCCCAAAATTAAAAAATTTATATAAATAATTTCGGATCCATCCGCCATCTTGGAATGAATTCCCCCACCCCACCTAATTTCCACAGTCATTTGGTTATATGTTCTGGAGGCAGCCATATTTAATTTTTAAATTCCCACCTATTTTCATCAGTCATTTGTTTACATAGCCTGGAGGCAGCCATATTTAATGTTTAAAATTCCCCCACCCCCACCTAATTTCCACAGTAATTTGTTTACATAGCCTGAAGCCCGCCATATTTAATTTTCATTTCCTTCTGCTCTCTCATTCCACTCATTCATTTTTCCTTCTCTCTCATTCGTCAGCCCCCCTCCCACAGCTATAAGCTTCAGTTCTCATTCTTCCTGCTCTCTTATTCCACTCGTACTTTCCTCCTGCTCTCTCATTCATCAGCTCCCCAGCTATAACCGTAATCTTCTATTCATGCTGCTCTCTCAATCCACTTATACTTTCATCCTGCTCTCTTATTCAGCAGCTCCCCAGTTACAAGCATCATCTCTCATTTCTCCTGCTCTCTCATTCCACTCATACTTTCCTCCTTATCTCTCATTCATCAGTTCCCCAGCTACAACCATCATGCCCCATTCCTCCTCCTCCCCTCCCTTAACTCCCTACCCACCGACCTCTTCCTGCTTCCCATTGTACATCACCTTGGTAGGGGGTGTCGTAATCGGCAGCCATCTTTGTTTCCTATTGACTCACTTGATTCGATTCCACCAGACGAAATGTGTTTAAGGACGACATGAAATGTACTATAAGCGGGACTCTCGCCCCTATCATCACTATTATTTTTTTATGCTTACCTCTAGGTAGTATAATACTTCGTTGCTGTATCACCGACATCATGATATTCATTCTCAATATTTGCATATTTCAAAACCTTTTATAGTAATGTAATAGTGTAGCATGTAAATACTGCTTGAGTGTACAACGACTAGTGCATCTGATGCTCTTTAAGAAAAAGTTATGACAGGCTTATGAAATAATTTCTCTCAAGACACACACTGTAAGTTTTAAAAATCTAATTTATTTAAAAACTAAAAATACTCTATACACAACACAATAAAAAACTATATACACAATATTTACACTATATACACACTACACTATTCTTGAGACGACTAGGCAGGTCCTCGTCCCACCTATGTCTGAAGGAGAAGAGTTTACTCCTGGAAGCGAGCGGTGACGGTGTAGAGGATCTCTGCCATGACGTGCTGAGCCTGTAGCTGGTGCTGCAGCTCCAGGATTCCCTCATGCTGGACCCGAAACTGGGCCCGCAGTGCACAGGGCTCTCGCCACACTTCCTCCCTAGCATCCGCACCTTCCACCTCCTCTTCCTGCTCGCTATCATTGTACACTTCGTCCAGGTCCTTGGTTCACACGGTGGATGAGCCCATTGTTGAACACAGAGCGTACTCACTGCCTTCATTCTCAAGGGGTAGAACCTCGACCTCGGAGACACCCATCACGGTAGCCCTGCAGTGTTGTCCTCTTCATCGCTCCACAGCAATGGTAGAGATGGATGCACTGTTGTAGCCGATCTACGAAGTGACGACCTGCTTCGGTCGCACCCAGTAAGAATGAGTGGTGGTGCTGGAGTATATGCCTCCTTATAAGTTGAATTATATTATCAAATGCTTCGACGTCTTCCTCTAAGAAGGCACGGAACACTTCCTGCTCACTCGACTAGACAATATGAACTGGTAGAGGTGTAAACACCCGCTAGCCTCCCTGCACGCATCCTCTCTTCGCATGTCGGACAGGTCTCTACGCGCGGAGCATGACTCAACCAGGTCTGCGGCCGCACACAGGACAGTCTAGCGCCTCGCGAGGGAGAGATGACGAAACTGCTCGCCTTACTCCGACCAGCTAATCGCCGCGAGTTACAACACGCTCAGAGTACATGTGCGCAGTCATCACAGACTGCCTCCCAGGCACCCCAGTAGAAGTTCCAACATTCCCAGTAAAATAACTTTTGTTTTTAAATAATAACACAAAAATTTAGTTTTAAACAATTATATTTGTTTATTCCTTCATACATAAAAATTCACATTATTTATACATAATGTCTGATTGACGAATACAACTGTCATGGCTTGCATCGAACCCCTGCACATGCATAAAGTGAAGGTTGGAGACTATGTAAGGATATCGCGAGTGAAGGGAACATTTACTAAAGGCTACACAACAAACTGGAGCACTGAAATATTTAAAGTGGCCAAGATTCGACACTACGAACCAACGACCTACTACCTAGAAGATGTGGAAGGCACGGCTATTCGAGGAGGTTTCTACGGCGAAGAAATTTAAGTTACCCAGAATTCAAACATGTATTTGGCCGAGAAGGCATTGAAGAAGAAAGGAAATAAAGTTCTTGTGCGTTGGCTGGGGTTCGATGCAAGCCATGACAGTTGTATTCGTCAATCAGACATTATGTATAAATAATGTGAATTCTTATGTATGAAGGAATAAATAAATATAATTGTTTGAAACTAAATTTATGTGTTATTATTTAAAAACAAAAGTTATTTTACTGGGAATGTTGGAACTGCTACTGGGGTGCCTGGGAGGCAGCCTGTGATGACTGCGCACATGTACTCTGAGCGTGTTGAAACTCGAGGCGATTAGCTGGCCGGAGTAAGGCGAGCAGTTTTGTCATCTCTCCCTCGCGAGGCGCTGGACTGTCCCGTGTGCGGCCGCAGACCTGGTTGAGTCATACTCCGCGCGTAGAGACCTGTCCGGCGTGCGAGCAGGGAGGCTAGCGGGTGTTTACACCTCTTACCAGTTCATATTGTCTAGTCGAGTGAGCAGGAAGTGTTCCGTGCCTTGTTAGAGGAAGACGCCGAAGCATTTGATAATATAATTCAACTTATAAGGAGGCATATACTCCAGCACCACCACTCATTCTTATTGGGTGCGACCGAAGCAGGTCGTCACTTCGTAGATCGGCTACAACAGTGCATCCATCTCTACCATTGCTGTGGAGCGATGAAGAGGACAACACTGCAGGGCTACTGTGATGGGTGTCTCCAAGGTCGAGGTTCTATCCCTTGAGAATGAAGGCAGAGAGTACGCTCTGTGTTCAACAATGGGCTCATCCACCGTGTGAACCAAGGACCTGGACGAAGTGTACAATGATAGCGAGCAGGAAGAGGAAGCCGAACGTGTGAATGTTAGGGAGGAAGTGCAGCGAGAGCCCTGTGCGCTGCGGGCCCAGTTTCGGGTCCAGCATGAGGGAATCCTGGAGCTGCAGCACCAGCTACAGGCTCAGCACGTCATGGCGGAGAGCCTCCACACCGCCATCGCTCGCTTCCAGGAGTAAACTCTTCTCCTCCAGACAATATAATTCAAAATATTTACTTATGATCTTATTGACATTCATACTTACAGTATAATTAGACTCAATTGGCGCGAGAATAATGTGTTGCCATCGCTGACCTCGAGTCATCTTGGTCGTTACAGCTTGCTCCGCGTTTCAGACAGTTCAATATTTCACCGACAGGTGGCATCAGAGCTAGGTTCTCGCCGTTTTTTCGTCTCTCCGCCAAGTTGAATCATTTGTGTGCGTTTGTCCATTGTGCGTGTATACACATTTAAAAGTATTGGAAATTACTTTGAGTATCATTGCCGAATGATGTGAAACCATCGGTAATCTGTATGTTTTACATTTGCCAACCTAGAAACAACATACTTTTATTTCACTTGTTAAGAAAATTCGTTATTTTTTGTTTCTGAGATGCGTCGTCGTTGTTCGTGGCAGTAGAACTGAACGAAACTTGAATTATTGAATTGCGTGTGTCATGTTTGCTTTTAGTGGCGGTTTTGAGTTACAAATTCAAATAAAATATGCCCTCTTTTACGAGATTCGTAATGGCAATAGTGCGTGTTGTATAAATTAGTCGATTGACAGAAACCAGTATTATAAGATGTTGACTCGCAGGTATTTATAACTAAGATTACTTTTTTTATGTCTTATATTCAGCTTCCGTGTATTTAATGAGTAGATATAATAGCTAAAATTTATCGGAGCATTTTAATGTAGTTGTAAACATTGCACGACCCTATGTAAATAAAAGCATGCGGCAATATTTGTTTTTACATTCGGCGGAAAGATATAAACTGGAAGGAAATAGAAATTAATAAGGGCTTTTTGAGTGTTCACTTTATTACGAATCACCTATATGCAAATATCACCCCTTAATAACTCCCCAATTTGGGCTCCAAATTAGCGTGAGCGGGGGACATAGTGGGAGTTTAAAGTGATCCTGTCATCTCTGGTGAGGTCTGACTTGTGCCTCACGCAACAGTGGTGTGACGTGAAAATGTTATCTGGTAACCACCAGTCCGTTATGGGAACAGGCACTCTGAGAGCAGTTTTTCTACTCAGGATTGTGCGCCTGACAGCCTGGCGTCGTAGTGTGTTTTTTACCCAATCCATGTCATTGTACTAATGTAAGGGGAATCTTTGCATTCCCCACACCCGAATCACTGAAATCATGCACTCGCCAGGAGTATTGTGCACCTGGACTCCCTTATGCAAAGTCACTGTTACACTGGGGAAATGTGTGGGTTTAAGTGTCCCGCACCCTTACGGCCGAGAAACGGCACGTGGTTATTAACAGAAAACACCTTACATTCACATACACAAAAAAAAGTGGCGGTGCTGTAAAACGACCAGGACCTAAGCTCATCTGGCGGTGACATAGTAATAACAAAAGCCACCACTGCGTAAAAATTAAATGATAAATGTGAAATGAAGCCCTTGGGTGTAATAAGTGCCTGGGTTTGAGGGGTGTCTCCAGGCGATGCAAAACTTACGGGAAAGTGTTCATGGACGAAGTTAAATATTGGTACTCTAAAAGGTTGAAACAAAAAAGGAATTTGCCAGGGACGACACAGAGTCGACCGACCGCCTCGTCACGAAGCGTACCACCAACTGCCATGGCCTTCATGTGCTGCTTGCAACGTCGTGCAAAAGCGCGGGATGCGCCCATAAAAATTCACAAGTGCATACAAAACCACCTGGGCAAAATACCAAACCACTGCAAACAAATAATCTTGCTGTTAAAAGTCCCAAAACTCCTTAGGGAAAAGTTTATATTAAATTTGACATATTTTTCACAATCCCAGAGAAACTTAATTAAGCATTAACCAACATAAAGGTAGTTATGTATGGCATTTAAATAACAAACAAGTAATAAAAAAATACACTACTGATGCCAAAATTCGTCAAATTCAAGAGATTCAAAAATAATTACAAGATACTCTGTGCAGTAAAGTTCTTTGCATTTGCGAGCCCATTCTAGCTGCCTGGCACAGGGGTGTTTGTACGGTGATTGTGGTTAAACAAGAAAAAACTTAACTAATGAGATTTTAATTGTTTTCAAGGTTACCCCTGGCCTTTTGTCAGTTACACCATGTGGCAGCATGACCCTCGCTAACTTAACTTCACTGAAAGTACCAAAATGAACAATGTTTGCAGAAAGGTGAATAGCATCGTTCTTGGTTAATGGGGCTCATTCATAACATGTAATGGGCGTTCTTGTGAGCTGAGCAACACATTATCGCCACACAGTCTGGATGTCTGGATGCCATCGCCTCGTGGATAACACGCTGCCTGGTGTGTTCCCAAATGTGGAGGTGCTATGGCCGCCTCGGCCCGTTCCGTACAGATGGCATGGTGAAGATGTGATGTGAAGAGATTTTGGTCAGTGCTTAACATCGAGGTCTTTAACGCTGGTGAGGGGTGATATGATGTGATTGTGGAGCAGCGCCGGAATGAAGGGGCGGGGGAATGGGAGATCCCCGATAAAATCCGCCGACCAGCGGCATCGCCCAGCACGATTCCCACATGTGAAAATCCGGGGACCGACTCCGCCGGGAATCGAACCCGGTTCGCCTTGGTGGGAGGCGAGAGGTCTGACTCCTCGGACACCGCGGTCTCAGGTGGCATGGTGTGCAAGAATGGATTCGGTTGGCAAGGGGATGCGGATTGTTCTGCATTTCTCAGGGATCTCCTGTTTCCCCCACCTCTCCATTTTAATGCTGTTCCTTACACCATGTCACCCCTCACCAGTGCTAAATACCTCTATGTTAAAGGCTGACCAAAATCTATTCATGTCACTTCCCTTCTCCCAAAAACAACTTCCCCCACCCCACCATGGTATGCAAACCCAACTTCTCAACACCTGTTTTCTTTTTTCTCCTATCCAAATCAGTCATTTCGCTTTCCCTTTTGAACTTATGATTTTTGAAACCATTATTAACATTTTCTCTCCTCCCCCTCCCAAACTACGAAATTTCTATGAAGC
This sequence comes from Medauroidea extradentata, assembly GCA_003012365.1. Lineage (NCBI taxonomy): Eukaryota > Metazoa > Arthropoda > Insecta > Phasmatodea > Phasmatidae > Medauroidea > Medauroidea extradentata. Next base: position 8,190 of record PNEQ01004755.1, read on the forward strand.
CATCTGCGTCATAACCCCCACCTCCCTGTTGTAGGTACCCTGAATTGTTTCAGTAAAATTTATGGTACATATATCAAATATGAAACCAGAATGGTTAATTATTATCTTGAAAAATCTGTTCAAATATTGATTGCAGCAGCATTATGAAAGTACAATTGTGTCGAAAACTTTCTTCTGATTACTGTTGAATGTGTTTTTCCTGTATGTACTTGTAGCAAGCACATATAAAACTGAGTGAGGTCCTAGTGGGCTTGAAGGAGTATCAGCAAAGTTCGATATCCTCTTTCTTCTTCAGCCCAAGTCACCAAGGAAAACTTTCTCCAGACACAGAGATACAGTGGTGTCAACTAATTCTGGTTAATTAATTGACTGCAGTTACGATGGTGCGCTCTGTGATAGTGTTGTTGAACTATTTGAAGAGTTTTCTGGGACCTACTTGGATAGGCCACGAATTTCTTACTGCCCCTTTGCTAAAGCTAAAATTAATTTTTAAATTTAATAGGTTTATAGATCCACATTCAAATAAATAATGTAAAACTAACACTCAACTAATTTAGTTACAACTTTAAGCAATGAGACGTAGAGTGCAGAATTGAATTAATATGGATATAACTCTTTACTTACTTTAGTCATAATTTTCTCCCGATACGAAAAACAACTCATGTTTCAGATGCCACTGAAAGAGGTAGATGTACGGACTACTGTGTAGTCTTGGTGCGAAGTTACTTTTCAATGAAGTAATTATTTATTAATGTATCAATAACCAATTAGAATAGTGTACAGGTTACAGGCACTTTGAACTTGAGCTTGAATGCAGCACAGACATGGTTGGTGTTCACTCTATCAGTTTGGCCATGAGTTTAGCACATTTGCAACTTATTCCCGGGAACACTTCCTTGCCATCAACCTTATAGTCAGCATAGGTGACACGAGCCAGCTCCTCGAAGCCCTCTCTGATAGCCAGTACCTGTGACTCTATGGCGGTGAAGGCAGTCACAGTTAACTTGACTCCTACAGCACGACCCACATCAAACCTGGCCTTCAGAAGCTCCTGGCCCAGTCCTTGACCTTGGAACTCCTTGGTTACAGACAGACCCATCGCCGTGATATACTCCTTCACGCCGTACTTCTCGAAAGGGTCTGCCATGATGTCCAAGTCGTCTAGCAACTTGATTATCCGCTTAGCTATGACTCCTTTGAACTACAGGACAAAAACGTAGTCCATCTTAGTATTTGATTTCTGAATGCAATATTCTTACAGAATTGGCTACAATGCTTGTCTATTAAATTTACTTTTGCGCTAGGATCTGCAAAAATTATGTCATAATCATGCAAACAAATTTAGTAACTGACAAAATTTCAAGTTGAAAGAGAATAAAATTACTTCAAATATTAAGCATCGAAACACAGATTTAATTCAAATTTTGAAACTTGTTTTAGACATAAAAAATCTAATGCATTATTTACAAAGTTTATGTGTGCCCGATTACCCTAGCTACATTTCGAATATGGCAATCTCATTCCTGAACAACACCTATATTAGGGGTGCAAGAATATGCTGTCTAATTCTATATGTAACCAAATTGAACGGTGCCATATTGCAGCCCATAACATGCAATGTCCTATACCAAAGTATTTTTTGTTGATGAATGATCGTTACTCCCCCCGCCCCAGCTAAAGTACACAATTCCACATCTTCACGTGCAATACATCAGCATTCAGTTTGGTCATGTAAGAAAAGAGCAGCGTAACAGTCTAGTACTTTTATAATGTTTTTGGCTAACATTGGCTACAAATTGCTATCTTACTTTCATGGGCTATCCCACTTTTTTCTTACGAGACTAGACTGTGGTGCATGTGCTGTTGAGACCTGTAACTGTGACAAGAACTTTGTACACTATTAGGATGCAGGTAGAATGAAATATGCTGTCAACAAGCCGGAAAGATTGCCATACAGTGAGTGTGAGATGAACCACTGAAAGGTTGGTTGTTCGCTCGTTGTGGTGGCCGCGAAACCGATTGAATTGTGTCGCGAAAACAGTCCACAGTATGTGATATGGTAAACTTTGAACAGAAAGCCTGTATCTGCTCCAAATTCTAACGAATATTGGAGAAACATGACACGAGTGCATTTATACAGCTGGCTGACAGTCGGATGCAATCTAGCGTGTAATCTAGGTCGCTGTTTGTCAAAGGGGCGACATTAGACAGGGTCTACGATGGCTTATTGAAAAAAGTGCTTTATTTGAAAGGAACAATAAACATTTATTTAACGAAAATATTTTTTTTGTACACGAAATTAGAAATTTCTTTCGCTTCGTTAATTTCTTACGATAATTATATATATTATATATTATATATTATGCGGTATTTAAAAGCAATAAAATATCCAAAAACCTTCTCGTATTTAGTTGCGTTCAACAGGTATCGTGTGATAGGGCAAAGAAACCTTCATATAACTGTCTGAATTGAGGTATCTTGGAATCTTCAAACAGATCTTCTATAGGACATTGCTTCGTGGCACACGGACTTGAGTGAACATTGCAAACATGCGACTGTGTGGTGCAACTGAGCATGCCTTTATTAGCAAACAGATTGGTGATTGTTTCACTAGTATTTCACAGCACAAGAAATGAACGGCAACCCAAAATTCGGACAACGTCGCTGAGTGTGCCATTTGAGTTATTTTGGGCAGTCTTCAACAATCTGTTTCGGTGAAATGGTATTTCTAATTTGCAGCTCCCCACAGGCAGTACAGAGGCGACGCATAAAATGCCACTGACCAGGCCACTGAAATACAGTACTTTTATACTATCACCCGAAAATAAGTTTCGGAAACCTGATTTTGGGAAAGCTAGGTTTGAGCTTCGGTATTTGGCTTGAGCGCGTATAATAGTGCGTGGTAAATAAATAAATGCTGAAATCATCAATTGATTTCTACGCTTTTTTTCAAAGCCAAAATGGATAAAATACTCAATGACAATCCTAGATAATGGTAATTGCCAACTTTATGAATAAATATATATCCAGAATTACTAATTCGTTACGTGTGATCTCTTGTGCCGCAGTACACGAGGTTCCGGCGTCAGAGATTGTGCCTTAGGAGTTCGTAACACTGGAAACAATTTGGTTTAAAACGTTGGCTAACAATATTGTCTAGGATTGCAATTGTTTCATTTTCGTAAAATGACTTCAAGAAACCTACAGTTATAGAGTAATGCTTTTAGTGTTGAATTATGTACCACGCCCTCTTAAACAGCTACGAAAGCCATGTTTCGTTGCTGAGGAGACCTGAGTTTTTAATTCAAGAATCGTGACGAAAGATAGATTTCATGGGCTATGGTGTATAAACAGCGAAACTGGAGATTCAGAAGTAAATATGGCATGGAGAATACCACTCTCAAATTACACAGTGTATTTTTTAAAACAAAATCGTTGTATACACTACAGGATTTATCATGACATATTTAAACAGCTACTTAAGAGAAATAATATTATATGAATTTATTATAAATATTTAGATAAAATAATTGCATGTGGAATACTGGTAACTAATTAACAGAATTTCTTTGTTTGCTGCAATTTCTACTCTCTTTTGTAAGCATTAGGCAATTTAAATAAATCTCATAAACGTTTTGACTAATGTTTCTTTACGCCAACGAAACACAAGTTTCCTAAGCTCCTGTTTCACATTTTAGCGTAAACATTTTGCCGGAACATCGGTCACCAAAATTGGGTTTCCCAAACTAGACATTCGGGCGAAGATTCTCGGTGCTACTGGCAAACCACCGAACATAATTCGGAGTTATTTTCTAATCATGAACCTCGCCCATTAACGGTTGATCAAATGACTTTTTTCTGCCACCCATCCTTAAGAAACATTACATTCTATCACTTTCACCTGCAGTCTCTGAGAGCAGTGTATCCTGACTAGAACTTTTTTGCACTCTCTACCTGCTTCACACCTGTATGTGGCTAACTGCCACCTTCCTCGGATGATATACCCCCGCTTGTCTCGGAACCTTGAAGTTTGTCTGTTCCACACTCTAACCGCTTCACACCTGTGTGTGGCTAAGCTACCTTTTATGTGTTATGTTCATGCATTTCATAAGGCTTAGAGGGAGTGAAGTAATGGGACATATCCACTTCAGTGCTTTTCATCCCACCCATTGTCGTGCATTTCAACCATGGCCTGATATTATCTGGCCATTATCATTCACCTTTTTTGCTACTGGTAAACTCATACATTAAGGCGGCCGCCTACCCCACGCTTCAAACGCGCTGCAGCGTGTTCGTAAACAGGTTTTTTCTACAAAAATATTCCACGTGTGCCCATTGTGCCAACGTACGAAAAGAAAAGAAACTTCAGACAAGGCCGGAATCTCATTGTTAAGATGCCACTCTCATTAAAAACACTATTTCTAAGCCCTCCAACATGTCTAAAAACAGCCTTTTCAGACTTCCGTACTTCAAAGTGTATTAACCGGATGTATGTGAAACTCAGATTGCGCCGAGTACTGAACTTAGTTGCAGACTTTCCACCAATTTAATTGTCTGGTCACCGCTTAGTGTCCCACAGTAAAAACCGTTCGGCGGGAACCTTGCACGCTAGTTCAGCGCTTGGCTCGTTGAGGCGACGCGGCATTTGATGCGCGCTTCAAGGTCGACCTTACTGCTCCGTCGCTTTTGAGCCTCTCACACTTTATGTACGAGTTCTAGGTTTCAAGTCGTAATATTAGTTTTACAGCATCAATTAAAAATGTTTTCAGGTAGAACCAATATCCTGTACACGTTCTTTAACATTATTGCGCTAAATTTTCATTACTTGTAAAATACAATTCCTTAACAGTAAGAGAAATAAAATAGTAAACGACTTTTTCTCACACTGTTTACACATTGCTTTTAACGTGTAAGCAAATTTAGCGCAAAAATTATAACGTACCTATACATTAAAATGGTTATACCTAAACACATTTTTTATTTATACAATAAAATAAATATAACGGCTTAAAAACCAATAATTTGTACCTCACGAGTTTAGTGGAATCTTTAAGCACTATTGCCGTTTCCAGTTTAGGTAAACCATCGGCACATCACGAATTTGTGGCTCGTGGACACACACAATTCTCGCCACTGATATAGTCCATTGCACGAACGAATGCACTTATCTGTAAGTTATGATGGCAAATTTCTGTTTTCTGTTTGCCATTACAATTCTGTGATGTTGCGGTGAAGTGAAATAAGTCGAAAACACGTATTCAAAGTAAATATTTACAGAAAGCTATAAGGAATAATTATATATATATATATATATATATATATATATATATATATATATATATATATATATACATACACACACACATAAGTACACATTTAATTGTCTCCCTTCCATTACCAATATAAACATATCCATTTACTAAAGACGTATGCAATAACACGTATAATGTGCTCGTGCATATATACTTAACTCAATACTTAACTCCTTCTTCTTGTTTTTGAAAATAAAGTCATTCAGTAACGCACGCAACTTTACATTAAATTGTTTGTACTAGAAATTTAGTTTTTAATTTATACCTCAAGGAATAGTTAACGAGCTGGGGCCTGAGGACATTGAACCAAACTGAGATCGTCGTAATTTTTGTGGACTGGCCTGGTGACGTTTGGCGGGAAGAGATTCTGCGACTTAGTTGTTTATTTGTTAAGAGGCAAAAAAAAATGATTTACTACAAATTTTACAAAACTTTTTTATTATCATGTTGATAATGTAACCGTTTGTGATACTTGATTTTGCAGAACGCAGCGAAAATACGAATGACTTAGTCGTTGATAAAACGCGATTGTTATTATCGATATGTGTAATACTATAATTGCTATAGCGATAGTAAGATTAGCCTTGATGTATGTGACGTTTATGCGGGTTGCATAAATGCGCCTGAAACACTGGAACGGCATCTTAAGTAGGAACGCAGTGTTTTATCAGTACAAGTACGTTGAAACATTTTTCAGTTCTATTTTCAAGTTAAGTCATTAAGGCTTCCTATCCATTATGTTATAGTGGATTAGTAATACAACCATTAAAGAGACGAAGCATATAAATGCAAGTGTGTGTCTCAAAACAGTAGCAAAAGGAAGGAAAAAAGCTCACCTCCTTTTTGATCTTCTTGTCTTCTCGTGTGACGACGCCTATGAGATTGAGGCCCGCGATCCTCGGTCGTGGACCGTCGTCCTCGAGGAATGCGACAACTGCTATCCTCTGTTGAAGCATCTCTACCCAGAGTTCTGCAACTCCTTCATACCCACATCATCCTCGCTGAGGTCCAGGCACTTGCACAGGGGCTCGTTCTTAGCAAAGTGCTCCTCCATGAAGTCAAGGAAATCCTTCTCGCGGTCCCTGGGTACGTCCTGGATGACGAAGGATGGCACCTTTCCTCCAACGGGCTTCCTTCCGACTGCATGTCTCCACACTCTGGGATGCTGTACGGAGGCAGGCCTCTTCCAGCCAGACATTGTCTTCCTCGACTTCGGCGACTGTTTACAGTGACAGTGAATCCTGCATCGTTGTAGAACACAAACAAATGTTTGTAAAGGGATACTCTCAGGGGCGTCATTTCAGGTTTTTCTGGAAGGGGGGGGGAGCAAGATTTTTTTTCCGGCGACAGTGACCTAGTTGCATCTTTTTTATTAATTAAGCATGTACAAATGAGAAACTTTAATAACAAAACTTCAGTTTTATGTGCTTAAGTTAGCATTATTTAAATTTAAAAATACAAAAAATATATTCATAGACTTAAAATTCTAAATCCGGAGGGGCATTTGCCCCCCCCCCCTTGTGAACCCCAAATGACGCCGCTGGATACTATGTAGTTAACCCTATATTATTTTTTTTTTCAGTACGAAACAGCTAATCGGACACACTATTTGAAGCCTTATGTGAATGACAAGGAACTTTTTGTGAAATACATTGTATCGTGCCCAAAGACTGTTACTGATAAGCAATAGCCAGTAAGAGGACAGGAAGTTGAAGGCAGTGTGTCAAGATCGCCGTCTCAAATGACTAACTGAGCTTAGGGCATGGTTGTGAACTATTTTTAATGACAGAGAAATTAATCTTTTAATCTTTAATATGCTAAGTTTTGTAAATTTTTAAAAATTGTGTTTTAACGTATATGATTGTCAAAAGTATATAAGTATTGAAACATACGAATTGCAACTAAAAGTAATGGTTTCGTATCTGATATATTTAAGCATGTAAACCGGTGGCCGGTTATGATAGGCTGAATTGGAACTTTTTATACATGCAGCCAAGTAAATAAAATTAGTTGATATTAGGACTGCCTAAACATTAAGCTGTAACTTCTGTTGGTGAGAGTATAAGGTAGCAACAATTACTCTCGGACAGGTAGTTGTAATTTCACCTTTCACGTGAGTTAAAGAACGACATAACTGCTTAGTAGTTGTTACAACTCTGTTATAATGGAAATAAACGGAGAGCACTCTCCACTTTTGTCAGTCATCAAGATGTTTACGTTTGTGATGGAGAGCGCTGAGTAGGTGTAAGGAGTTCTGGCATTTCGAGATTAAACATGTCGGTACTACAACATAAAAATTACTGTCTATAGGACGAAACTTGAGGAAAATCGCATGTAAATTTCCCTACGTTATTGGTAGTACTGGATTTGAGTCTAATAGTGTCGAATGATTTTGGAGTGGACCGCTCTATACAGCGTACAACTTTTAACTATATAATAGAACATATTTTCGAATACAGTGCAAGAACTCAACAATGTAAAATTTTAAGCCAGTATCCACCATTTCCTTTGTTTCTATGTTATAACGTCTATCTAATTTGATATTAACTTGGTAGTTAGAGTAATCGTAGTAGTATTAAAGTTTAAAAAACCTTCAAATAAAACTGAAATTAAAATTTTAAAAACCCCGACACGTAAAACGACTTAAAGTAAAATAGTTTTTAATTCATTTTCTACCCTTAAATGCGTCGTGGGGCCGCAAAATAAACAAGTTAGTTAGTAGTTATAATTAGCGAAATTCGTACTGAATGGGAATAAACAAGACAAGCCCACTATGTGATGCATCAATCCAAAAGTTGAATTTATATGTATTTTAAGATTTGGGCTAACATACAGTATATGTAAGTTTTGTTGATGTTTATTATGTTTCAAGTTCCCTAGTTTAGACTACCTACTTTGTTTGCATAGCGGGCCCCTGACGAATTTTAGGGTTAACAAATATTTATAACTATTATATTTTACTTTTTAAGAAATCGTTTTATGTGTCAGTTATTTAAAAAAAAATTATAATTTAAGTTTTATCTAGAGTGAGTCCAAAATTCTCTAGAGTACGGATGCACCCGTATTACGTACTGAACACTGCATTAATAGTTTGCGACATTTCGAAAGACGGGGGTTTAAGTTCGGGTCACCTTGGAGTGCGGAGCATTTCTTGAAAATTTTTGCTTATAATTGTAAATTTCTGGGCATTATGAACTCGATTTCGAGTTGTTTTAAAGTGAGATCTCTCTCGGGGTTAAGACTACTTTTAAACTACAATTACTTTTGGGATTTTGCCTGCGTTCACGAAATGGGCCAGGCACCCGGCCATTGAGGAATGAGACGTAGACTTATACAAAATATCTCTATACATAACATATTTCACTGACTGACATATTAAGATTCCACTACACTGATATACCAGTTCTAGGTTTTCAAGTCGTAATATTAGTTTTACAGTATAAATAAACGATGTGTCCAGGTAGAACCAATTATATATTTATGTTATTTTACATTTTTGCTCTAAATTTGCATAATTTGCAAAACGCAATTCGTAAACAGAAAGAGAAAAAAAATAGTACACGGGTTTTCTCACACTGACTTAAACGCGTAAAGCAAATTTAGCGCAAAAATGTTTAAGTACTTATACATTAAATTGGTTATACCTAAACAAAATTTTCATTTATACTACAAAACAAATATTACAGCCTAAAGACAAATAATTTGCACATCAGAGGTATAGTGAAATCTTAAGCTGCAGCCCAAATCGCTGAACCTAGAAACGTAAATTTCTTGTGTGGGTTCCCCTCAGGTCGTAGGCGAGCACTAAGGATTTTTTTCTCGAAATTCTACCCCTAAAGGGATGAAACGTGTTTTCGAAAAATCGTCTATAGCTCGAACCAGACCGTGTCTGCGTCCTTCACCCAACCCCTGGTTGGGGCACGTGACTTGCTTACATATCAGGCGGAACACTTGCAATTTATACACAAACGGCATTGCTAGTAATTAGCAAGCAAGGTCACCTGATTGACAGAAAAAAAGGGGGGCAGGGGGGATGGAAGAATTGTCTCTGCATCACAAAGTAATAAGAAACACTGCTTATCCTGCCAAGGACGAACGCATATTCATGTCCAAAATAATAATGATATTGGCGGTTCGGGATAAAGTGAGCACTCAGAAAAGCCCTGCCTAAGTTCTCTTTTAAGCCAATTCGTATCTTTCCGCGCGTAACGGCTAACGACAGGACAACATGTCTAACCTATCTGGACACGTAACTTGATGTTTGCGCGTGGAATATTAATTGTGCAGTCGGTATGAATCGATCAAATTTCATAAAAAAGTTTATTAAGTATATAAAATATAATATGTCGAATTCGGTTGATTTTGCTCTTGTATTGTATCTAAATGGAAAATAAACGAATCTATATTGTGTCATTTCGCTGCCAACCATACAAGCAGTAAGGCCGGGATTACGATGCCTTCACGTTCACTTTACTTGAACTTTCACTTTCACTTTGACAAACATACTGGAACGGGCCCTATCACGATCGCGTCACTTTATACTTACGTTCACTTTCACGTAACGGAAAGCTTATCGATGTCAAGCTTTTAAGATGAAGTGATACTTTAAGTTATACCATGTGATCGCCTGGACCAATCATATTTCGCAGGAGGTCATGTTATCTTTGACTTTTAATTTCAAGGAGCTCTCACGACGTTTTTCATTGCCTGCTTGCAGCTTACGTGTAAGATATGGCACCTCAATTGACTACGTATTACGTAAACGTGAACGTGATAAAGTGGTAAGTGATACGAGAACGCGAAGTCATCGTAATCCCAGCCTAAGAGAACTACAGTTATCGGTGAATTATATGCAGTAACGACTTGTGATATTTTTAAAGGTTAAAGTTTTAGTGCTCACTTTATCCCGAACGACCTATAAGCCCTTTATGATATGCGACTGGTCACTAGGAGAATGTTCCAGAAATCCCCTCATGATCTAGTGATACATCGGCCGTGGTTGGTGTAGTAGCTAAAGCGCTCGCATACAACCAGGACGTTCGGGGTCGACCTGAATTCCGCACATGAGAATCGTGCCGGATGATGCCGTTGGTCGGCGGGTTTTGCCGGGGATATCATGTTTCCCCCCTCCATTAATTCCGCTGCTGCTTAATACTTATCTCATTTCACCCTCCACCAGCGATAAATACGTCAACATCCAGTCAACGACACAAAATATTGTTATTTTTTGTTGTGAAACCAGTAATAGCAATATCTTTTTTTTTTTTTTTTTTACGTGAAACTGCTCAAGGGGTACGGAAAGCAAGATGTCGAGTGAGTGACTGGAATATTCAATCGTTGATAAAATCTGAACTACTCATCATATTTCAATGGTATTTTTTTAACCTAGTAGATATTCTATTAGCAGGCGTTTGTTTATGTGGCACTGGGCGTTTTGATTTTACAATAATTTTACTCTCCGAAAACCTCTGCACGAAAGGTTAGGGGGCCTAATTTAAAATTAAAACGCGAATATTTTTGAAATTCGATTTTCATAGAGTCCCGGATATTATCGTACTAAAAATTATAAAGATTTCTGTTTTCCATTTTTGTTGATTTTGTGGCTTCAAACCCTTAATTATTTTTCTAAAAACCGATTTTAATTTTTTATTCGAAAGCAAAGCATACTACCACCTAGTGCTATGTAAGCATATGTCCGCAAATAAAATATCTACCCAGCAAAAAAAAAATCTCATGGAATTATGATACGTAGTTTAGAATTTTTCGACGATTGAATATTCCAGTCGTTCGCTCGACATCTTGCCTTCTCATACCCCATAAATGTAGCGAAATATTCTCATCTCCACTCACAAGACTAACCTGACCAGGTTTTATACGATCGTAATGGCTTCTGTGGGCTACCCGTACTGAACCTATTCTCCATATCTTCGATGCATCAGTTGCTGGCCGTGTTATCTTATCTCTGAAGTAGTATGCGACCGAATGTAGAACTTTTATTGAACTAAAAACTAATATTTATCACAGTATTATCAAGAAATCGTAGATTATAAAGTTCCTAAAGGGGAAAACAGACGCCTGTTGAGCACCTTGTGATTGGAAGCGATGAGACAAGTTGTTAGCAAGCAAAAGTCGCCCTAATGACCACTGTCTTTTAGGTCCCGTTGTAGTCCAATATCACGTAAACAGAATCTGCAACCGTATAGCATTATTGCACGCGATAGCTCGTAAATTACACATGCAACACTGATGAAAACAAAGAAATGTATTATAAATGCAAGGATGTACTTTTCTCTTTTGTCTTAAGGCGGCCGTCTACCTCACGCTTCAAATGCGCTGCAGTGTGTTCGTAAACAGGTTTTTTTCCTACGAAAATATTCCACGTGTGTCTGTTGTGCCAACGTAGTATCTTTCTTCATTTTGTATTCACCTCTTTATATAAATACACTGACTTTTGCATGTTAATTGTTTGGAATATTAAAATTGTCTTCTTATCTCACATTAGCACAACACGTGTAAACAGTAAATTATATCCTACAAGAAATAAATTGTTGAAACTTAAATTCATATTAGAAGTAACTAATAATTATGTATTGCAATAGAAATGCATGCTGTAAATGCCAAGAGTTGGTTCCTTAAATTTTTACATGAAACATTATTTATTTGTTAAAATACTTAAAAGAGTGTTTAAAGACGCAGTTTTTTATCTTTTGCAGCATGTTCTATTCATTAGAATTGTAATAAATTATTTTTACAATTTTTCAGCGTACCTAGTATGGCACACACTACAGAATGAAATGCATTATTCATGTATTTCTACAGTCGAAAAACTGAAACAGGAGAAAATATTGTGTTGTAGAAAGCGTCATATGTTGTGGAAAGAACTTGCTACCACTTTCCCAATGGCAACTTGAAGGAACGGAAATGTCATTGGTCTATACAATTTTGAAGCAATTGATATTTTTCGTCCAACTAAAACAGGAAAACGTGGATGCTAAAGGGACTTACAACCTTAGAACATTTCTTAAGGGCTGTTCCGTTTATTGTTACACTTCCACCACTCAGACACGACAATAGCAACAGTATCGTTCATATCACGAGAAACAGTTTGTAGTCATGAGACACACACACACACACACACAAACACACACACACAGACACACACACACACCAACACACACACAAACACACACACAAACACACACACAAACACACACACACAGACACACACACACACACCAACACACACACAAACACACACACGCACGCACACGCTGCTAGGAGTTACAGGTGGTTCGGGATTGAATGAGCACTTTTGAAACTTCATATTTTTCTTTTCAAATAATTAAAAATTTTCGCCATTTTAAAAATATAAATGACGCAACTTAAATAACAACGGAAGTGTATGACACCCAAAAACTAATGTCTGAGCTCACGATAAACACTATTTGTTAATTATTATTATAGACAAAAAAGTCTTCAAAATTGCTCACGTTATCGCCAACCAATCATAGCTTTGCAATCTGGACTGTCTACGTACATGCAGTTGAACGACGGTAAACACTTGCTGTTGGTTGATAATAGCACAGATAAGGTCAAAGTACAAAAAAAAAACACAATGATTTGTGAATATTTTGAGATAAGACAAAGATTATAACTTGGTATGACATTGTGAATAAAAGTACGTACCCATGTCTAACCTGTTTTTAATAATTCTCTAATCATTTTACTTTACATAAATTTTAACACCGACGAAATAAATTTGCAAAGAGTTTATTTGAATGGATGAAGAAATGTTTTTGTTTGTTAGTGGTTCTTACCATACTTAAATGTTACATACATTAAATCGAATTCTCTCTGTCACTGACAAATAAAGATTTGCTTTTAAATCAGTATGAACTTTTGAGGTAAACAATTTATTTATTTAACGAACTCACTTCCTTGTACACTATGATAAATACATAAGATTGCACAAACCCCGAAAGTAAATAAGCCCATATGGAGGACTGTAAATGTTCAAGAGTTATGAACAAATATGTTAGAATATATCTTTGCATGGGCTGCTATTTCCCACAGTCTCACTATTAACGTAATCCTCATTATTTATTTCATTCAAGCAAATAATACCAAGTAGCAATGATAAACACATATGTAAGCTAAACATCTAAACATCTGAAGCTAAAATTATATGTTTTATCTTAATGGAATATCTTGATGAACTTGTATTTATTGGTTGCAATAATTTGACCATTAATAGTAATTTTTTTTTTAAACAATCATATTTCTTCATAAAATCAATACGAATTTTACACACATTTCACACATTCGTTACTATAGCAATGTCAATACTACTCTTTGTATACATTTTTATTAACGATATGTTCCTTTTTGTAAAAAAAAAAAAAAATAGGATCACCGTCTACAAAAGGTACAACAAAATTTATAAAATACAGATTAATTAATAAAACAATGATCAAATATGCTTAATTTAGTTCACAAATATGTTGTGACTTGATGTTTGGTTCAAAGCTGAAGAAAAACATTACTATTTACTAACGTTCCAATATACGTACAAATAATATGTGTACTTCAATAAACGAAGGGGCACTTAAATGTTTATGAAATATAAAACTTAAAAAAAAAATCCTGCTAGCTTATTATTAACAGCATAACTATGAAAAAAATTAACTTTGTTAATTTTACAACACGTCTGCTCTTTAAAAATAATTTAGCGAATAAACTACGGATATTTGGGTTACGATAGGTTTACCACCGCACGTATTATTGAGGTTTAGGGTAGTCGTCGGGGCACAATCCCTGGACGGCGTGTATTTTGTAGAGATGTAGCTGTTGCTCATGTAATACACGCAGGAAATTATTGTGGGAAGCGTAAAAAAAAAAAAAAAAACTCCGTAAGACATGTTCGTTGAACCACGCCGTACGAACACTTCTCTATCGTCCTGTGCTGTCCATTTGCACCCCATCCGGATCTCTCTCTCGCAGACTTCGATCGACAGCTGAAAATGTGGTGAGATCTGCACAACGACGATTCGGATATAAGACTTGGTAGTACGCAACTGAAGGCGACTTGGAAGAATTAGGCCAGCACGGTCTTTACTAAGTAGGATAGCCGGAGAGGGGATTAGAACCCACGTCCTTCTGAATAAAAGGCATAAGTGTTACCGTTCCGCCATCTCTCTCGATGGAATGGAGAAGTAGGGGAGTTAACAGGTAGGCCACCAACAACCCCTCCCCCAAGTGTCTTGTCCGTTTTCTCACAAATATGTCGCAAATGATCGACTACGTCCTTCACTATTGTTAAAAAAAAAAAAAAAAAATTGGAGGAATACACTCGTCCAGTAAGGTACCTCAGTCGCTTCCTAGTAACACAGTAAGTTGTTATATTCGTTTCGAAGGGAAGCAGATACACTAAATCACGTATGACCAATTCGACACTCAAAATCATACTCAAATTAAAAGTAAATATGTAAACATTTACATGTCATTAATGTAGAGTACAGCTGAGACCGGTAATATTACAAATTTTGAAATTAAAGGTGCACATATTAAATCGAAATTTGTAACTTAAGAGGGCGTGGTATATAATTCAACGCTAAAAGCATTAATCTATAACTGTAGGTTTCTTGAAGCCAATTTTCGAAAATTAAACAATAGCAATCCTATAAAATAGGTTTAGCCAACGTTTTAAACAAAATTGTTTCCAGTGTTACGAACTTCTGAGGCACAATCTCTGACGCCGGAACCTCGTGCGTTTAACTGCGACGCCAGAGATCACGCGTAACGAACTAGTAATTCTGGGTAAATATTAACTTATAAAGTTGGCAAATACCATTATCTTACCACACAATCTTAAGGGTGCGGTCTACCGCAATTTTCATCATCATTATTTTATTTTGTATTTGTACCGGATATTTTTCTTCTTGTTTTATACACAAAATGTGACTAAATTTGGCTCTTATGAATTTTTTTTCTCTCTCGTAGTTTTCTCGTAATGGCTTGTTAAAGTCATATTTTGCACTACACTTAAACCAATTGATATACCAAACTCAAAAAAATCACAATGGATAAAGACATTGCAGGCTACGATGACATACTCATAAAATTAAAGAATAAACAATGTTTGTATTTTAAAAAAAGATTATTGAACTTTTTAAATTTTTATTTTCAGATTAAGAACTTTTTTAAAATTCAAATAATTTGTATTCTTAAATTTCATGAGCATGTCATTGTAGCCTGCAATGTTTTTATCCACTGTGATTTTTTTGAGTTTGGTATATCAGTTGGTTTTAGTGTAGTCGTTAAAACGGAAACGTGCAAAAATATGACTTTAACAAGCCATTACGCGAAAACTATGAGAGATAAAAAAATTTCACAAGAGCCAAATTTAGTCACATTTTGTGTCTAAAATAAGAAAAAAATATCTGGTGCAAATAAAAAATAAAATAATGGTGATGAAAATTGCGGTAGCCGCGCCCTTAAGATGCTATATACCGGGTGTATCGTCAGATGCATTTACGCTGGTGTTTGTGCATGCAGAGACATTATGTTGTATACTTTGTGTAGAGAGCGTCTGCCCAATGAAAATGTGTGATCGGCTTCGTCACGTGCCGTCCCGATTAGTGGCAAAACGCCATTTCGTTGGTCTGTGCATGTTAAATCGTGTAGAATATTTAAATTCAATCCGGCATTCGATAGAGTGGCTTGACATTAGTAGGTAACGAAATGTACTTCGAGAGTATTAACGACATGTAACCGGATAAACATAAAGATTTGTTAACGTTTTGCCAGTACCGACCATGGAGCACGTTGATGTGGCGTGCCGGACAACGGTGATATTTGGAAGACGTGTGTGGGTTTGAAGACAAGCGACAAGTGCAGTCAACGTGGGCACAAACCACAGTCACATTCCTTTAGCCTACTGTACGTTCTGCGCGTACAACATGTACTCAACGTCGGAAAGGAAAGACATGATTATGGTTATGGGTAAGTGTTGGCAGTATCGTCACGTTGTATCCAGTTGTATTGGATGATGCTGGAATGGATCACATTGTCAACAGTATGTGGTTTTCTGTTGGAAAATGCAATGGCGTTGGCAGAGAGGCATCCAGAATGTATGCTGCAATGTATCCAGAACGCGCAGGCAGACGTCCGTGTGCAGATACGTTTCGGGCAGGTGTAAGCGGGCTCGCGATACTGGCGATTTGTGACCACCAAAGCGCCAACGTTAGCAGGCCAGTTCGCAGTCCACATAGGGCCACTGTGCTGGATGTGGTGGCCACACACAAGAACACGGATGATAGCTGAAGATCTCCACATCTCGCACACCACGGTGCATCGTATTTTGAAGGATGCGACCATGCACTCGTACCACAGGCAGGTGCACCAGATGCTTTCAGAGATGGACAAGGCCAATCGGCTGGCATTCTGCTAGTGGGGATTGAACCAGCCTGTGGAATTTTTTCAAAAATGTATTGTTTACAGACGAGTCAATGTTTCACAACACTGGTATGTGAACCCGTAAAAACAACCATTACTGGGTATCCGCAAACCCTTACTGGCTCTGTGAACAGGACAATCAACATATATGGAATGTGAACTGCTGGGGTGACGTAATTGGAAAGCGGGTGGCTGGTCCCCACTTTTTTGAAGAAAGGCTGGACGGCAGAATGTACACCGAGTTTGTTTGGAACGATCTGCCCATTATGCTAGAGGATATTGACCTTGAAACGAGACGTGCTATGTGGATACAACAGGATGGTGCCCCCTGTCACTTCGCTATGACAGCACGACAAGCTGTGAAAGATCAGTTCTCTAACAAAACAATGGGTCGAGGAATGGATATTTCGTGGCCATCAAGGTCACCCGATCTAACTGTCCTAGACTTTTATTTGTGGAGAACAATGGAGGACATGGTGTAAACGACACCACGTGCTTCCCGTGAAGACATGACAACTAGCTTTAGAGAGGCCTTTGCTGTAATTAATAACTCGTACAGTGTGCGACAAGCCACCGCTAGCGTCCGTTCCAGATTGGAACGCTGTCGGGAAGAGAGGGGATGTTTGTTTAACATTTACTGCAACAAAAAGGACGTTAAAAACGATGCCGGCAGCTGGTCGTATTGTTGTTAGCCCATTGCCAAACACTATTCAACTTTCACACATAAGATAACATGTTAATTGCCCAAATAAAAAATAAATAGGTCTCATAGTTTCAGCATAAACATCTACCAAAGTCGCTAAATGGCAGTTGCGGCGTAGCCAAAATATTAACAAATAATTAATTTGCAGGACAAGATACTTAATTTTAATAGTTAATGATGTGAGCTTCTTCAAGATTCTTTTGTGAACACAAAGCGATACAGTTTTGTATTTTTTAAAAAATTAATGAAAATGAGTAAATTTTTGCATAACTATGACTTTTGGCTACTACTGAAATTTTCAAAACTAGCTTTTGTCAATCATGTTAAATGCATTGATACACTGACTATCAGTTTCTGTAATTTAGAATTCATTAGTTAATGACTTTTTTTATTTTATTTTGGCTACACCGCAATGACCATTTTGTGACTTTGATGAGTGATTATGCAAAAAAGAAAATATTGGGCCTAATTTTTTTTTATTTTGGGAAATGACGTGTTATCTGATGTGCAAAAGTTGAACAATGTTTGGCACAAATATAACAAAATGAAATTTAACTAGTCCAACGCCCTTAAACATTATCATTTGGATATTGTCCTATTGACGGTGTAAGGTTATGTGCGTATGTGTTCTTTTGTTGTTGCATATTTAATAAAATGTTCACTTACATGTACCGGCAGTGTTTGCACATTTGGACGTAGAATTTGGATGACAAAACCGTAGTATTAATGCACGAAATACTTAGTCTGTAGCTACATTAAGAGCAAACATTAACATAAGTATGATCTTTGAACTATTCCTGCAATGGGTTCTTGTACGCCCTCAATGGCGTCTGTCCAAAATAACTGTTCTGTTTATAAGTAACATGAGTAACCGCATAATTACACGACACGAAAATACGTGCCAGAGCCGTTTCTCTTTCCCCGCTGCACGCACTTGCTTCTACGGTACGTCATCACGTCATTGTTGCCCGGCACACCACATCAACGCGTTCCTTGCTCCCTACTGCACAAATGTTAACATACTTTGCGTTTTTTCCGGTCACATGCCATTACTATTCTTGAAGTACATGTCGCTAACTACTAACATTAGGCCACCCTATCGACTGCCGAAATAAAATTACATATTCTACACGATTTAACTTACACGGACCAACAAAACGAAGTTTCTCCACTAACCAAGACATCACATGACAAAGCCGACGACACCATTTTCTTTGGGCAGACGCTCTCTAAACACAGCAGAAAAACAGAATGTCAATACGCGCAGAAACACCAGCGTAAATGCACCTGACGACTCATAGGTGATACATCCGGTATGTAAGACTAATAAGCTAAATTATTTGTATATGCTTCTATGGCAATTTTTTAAAACTTTTAATTCTAATGTTACAAACTTAAAAAAAAAAAAAAAGATTAATTTACTTTTCTTCTCAGCAATACTTCAAACATTTTCAATTCCAACTTTCTACTACAACCATATTGTCCGTACCAACGAAATAATACCTAGCAAATACTATGGTCTTTCAAGCCAACTTACACTATGCTGACCTAACACAAAACGCCAAATTTCAAACGAGTCCAACAGATCGTCGATACCAGTCCGTGAATTATAAAATTACTTTTTCTTGTAAGTCGATTGGCATACAAGATCTCAACTCCACTACCTGCTCTTCATCTTTCTCGTTTTCATCCTTGTTTTCCTCTTCATTCTATTCATATTGCGTATTATCCTACTACTCATTCGTCTGTCCACTATCTACACCTACAAACTAAGTTTGGTCAACAAAACATGAGTAATTGAGTATGTCCACAAACCAATACATTCTTGAACTAACACCCACATGCTCACTCACACATTACCTAAATATTACACAGATAGACGCTTGTATATAAAACTTGTGTAAAATGTTCCTTATTTACTGCACATTTATTAAAACATTTCGGGAATTTTTACCAAACATTTTTTGGTAGATAATTAATAATTTTCCTGTGTGCTCAAAATTTAATTTTTATTTTTTTATTTTGTGTTGTGATTTAACAGTCTCATGTTGTATAGGTTACATTTCACGAGTGATTTACGGAATTGCTGAATATATTGTGCTCTGTGAGATTTCCCAGGTTGGATGTGAATGTAGATACGTATCAAAACAATATTACTGAAAACTATGACATTATGAATGTTATGAATCTTAAATGCTTTAACATTGTTTGTTCGTGCCGAAGGTTGAAAGTCTCTGGCGTATCATAAGCTGTACTGGAGATAAGAGCACACGACGAGCACATTATATAAGCACTTCTGCACACAGTCAGTAACAGCTGCTGCTTCGAAGCTACAACTTGGGGAAGAGCATATCAGGTGAGTCCGACAGTAGACGCAAGTAGTTTTAAAACGTATCACATCAAAACCAACGTTATTTTTCTTACGACTTGACAAGATTTTGCCAAAATACTCTTAGTTACTTCTATTCAGACTTTTATTTATATTTAACCCGTTTAGTGCACTTAACTGCTCAATCTGTCAATGTTATGTTGAGATTAGTTGTCGATAATAATAGGTGCAGGTCCGCTTCCTCGTCTATAAGTTCATAGTAACGATGAGAGACACGCCAGTGATAGATTCTTTGAAGCTATTGAAACCAAAGATTTAGTTTCTTGTCTATCCATTAGGAAATAATTATACTGCAATAATAATAAGCAAGGTTAAGGTCCATTACTGGAGAATATAAATTTCTCAGTTTATTGCTACTAACATGGTTTTATTTCATTGTTACTCAAAAGCATGCCTGTAAATGTGAAATCGAATATTTTTATGGGTATTAAATTTCTCCGTCTATTGTATACAGGCAGGTACACGAACGGGATTATTTGTGTTTATATCAGTCAGCAAAACGAGCTTTTAACACTGTTGAGCTCAGCACGTTGTTGTTTTTTTTTTTTTCATTTCCTAACTATTTGGATTTTTAATTTAAAATTCTAGAGATATTGAGTTAAATGCACCATCTTCTATATTGCCAAAAGCAAAATTCAAAATTACGTTGGATACATTCAAAAATTTCTTTAGTGGTGTAACACCGTGTTAATTAATTTGGTCCTCCCAACTAGGTGATACTCCTTTATTAAGAAATAGCAATTTAGCAGGTAATTGTCAGAATAAGTCATGATATTTATCTTGTACAATATTTAAAATTGTCATAAGGATTTTAGATAAACGGGCAACATAAAACAGCATTCGACTATAGAATATGCAATACGTAGATATTTTCGCTCCATAATTCCATACAATACGATGAATGCTACAAGCTGAACTGTAGCGAAAAAAAAATCCAGCAACATAGATTGAATTTAAATAAAATCACTTGGAAGTGTACCTATAACTATATAAACAATAAATCAAAAAAGCTTTAATGTACAATTTTTATTATATCACAATAGTAATGACACATTAAGAATATCGGTAAATAACACTTCAGATCTTAAATAACGAAATTAACCGCATGATGAAATTCAACTTTTCTTGCATCTATCGTAAAAATGTTGTAAAATATTATCGTTAAATTACATAACTACCTCTTTGTGTTATCATGGTACAAATCTACTAACTTCTACATTTCTGTGATATAATAAGCACTTTCTAATACACAAATGATTGCTTAATCATCATAGGCAATTTCCTTTATTTATACAAAAATCCTCAAGAGCAAAACTATGGGAATATCGGCAAGTGAATGACCAATTCTTGTCCGAAAATCCGAGACCCAAATATTTCAACAGGGTGTAAAACAGCTCGTATTGTGTTGTAGAACATAAATAAGCCATACAATTATTAGGTATACTTTTGTAGAAGGTAAATATAAACTATAAGTAAAATTGCTCGTATTATATGTTGTAAAACATAAATAAGCCATACAATTATTAGGTATACTTTTGTAGAAGGTAAATATAAACTATAAGTAAAACTGCTCGTATTATATGTTGTAAAACATAAATAAGCCATACAATTATTAGGTGTACTTTTGTAGAAGGTAAATATAAACTATAAGTAAAACTGCTCGTATTATATGTTGTAAAACATAAATAAGCCATACAATTATTAGGTATACTTTTGTAGAAGGTAAATATAAACTATAAGTAAAACTGCTCGTATTATATGTTGTAAAACATAAATAAGCCATACAATTATTAGGTGTACTTTTGTAGAAGGTAAATATAAACTATAAGTAAAACTGCTCATATTATGTGTTGTAGAACATAAATAAGCCATACAATTATTAGGTAAACTTTTGTAGAAGGTAAATATAAACTATAAGTAAAACTGCTCGTATTATATGTTGTAAAACATAAATAAGCCATACAATTATTAGGTATACTTTTGTAGAAGGTAAATATAAACTATAAGTAAAACTGCTCGTATTATATGTTGTAAAACATAAATAAGCCATACAATTATTACGTATACTTTTGTAGAAGGTAAATATAAACTATAAGTAAAACTGCTCGTATTATATGTTGTAAAACATAAATAAGCCATACAACTATTAGGTGTACTTTTGTAGAAGGTAAATATAAACTATAAGTAAAACTGCTCGTATTATATGTTGTAAAACATAAATAAGCCATACAATTATTAGGTATACTTTTGTAGAAGGTAAATATAAACTATAAGTAAAACTGCTCGTATTATATGTTGTAGAACATAAATAAGCCATACAATTATTAGGTATACTTTTGTAGAAGGTAAATATAAACTATAAGTAAAACTGCTCATATTATGTGTTGTAGAACATAAATAAGCCATACAATTATTAGGTATACTTTTGTAGAAGGCAAATGTAAACTGTAAGTTACACAGTTTGCTACCATACTCGTAGTGTGTTCAACAGTTAAAAGGGACATGGCGTTTGCAAGTGTTGTAGTGTATCACGTCTGTTCCGTTTTTCGTCAAACCACTAAAAACAAACTCTTTAAACTATGGTTTGGTAATTTTTATGATGCAGCACGCTTCTTACAAACATGACATTCGATCGAGAAAAAAAAAAACACTTAACGCTAAAAACAGCTTATTTAGACTATTGTTGCTCTTACAGTAACACTCGGATCCGTAAAACACAAAACTAGAACTATGCATTGGCGTAAACTATATTTCACCCACAAATAACATTGAATGGTTACAGATTAAAGTACGCTAGAATAAAATTACTAAAAATACTACACGTAAGTATAGGTCGTCGCGTGTAGAAACGACCTCGTCGAGCGTGGTAGTCTGGTCCTAATCGCTTCCCTGTTCCGCGTTTCAAATGCGCAAAATTACTCGTTGTACATAAGCCTCTTAAAGCACCTTTTTAAAAGGAATGACTCTGGCTAAATAGTGATAGTGAAATACACTGCTGTTTACAGTAGTTTCTCAACGCACGCGTTTGTACATGTACCAGGCTCTCAAGGAAATTCATCCTGTAATGCAGTTGATTAAAATCCGACGGGAACCCCTTCCCCTTCGGTGCGATAGGTAATTTTGTTTTGGCAGCACAAATTTGGTTTCTCAGCACATATCAAACACGTTAGTGGCATTTAACAATGCATTTTACAAACACCACCGCGTCCCTATCTATGCTATTTTAGTACTATTTACTTTTTAAGTATATCGTAAAACCGTTGCATAGAAATGTTGGAAATTGTTTTTACTACGTAAGCCTAATTTTTTTTTCAAAACATAAGTTTTTATAATTTGGACTAGTTAACGATTTCAAGAAAATTTATTTATGTCGATAATTAACCAAATGAATGAAATTTATGTTTTGAAAAATTAGGCTACGTAGTACAATCAATTTCCAACATATCTATGTAACGATTTTGCGGTATCTGCTCCCTTTCAGAGATTTTAAAAATTAAACAGTTTAAATAGAAACCCGTGACCATAAATTATATTCTGCGAGGAATAGGAAGCGTTTCGAAAAATTTTACTTCGATTGACGAAAGCGAATAAAGAAATTTGTTTATTTGCTGTAAAATAACAAACTCTTAAAACAAGAAAAAACTAAAATTCGTATCTTAATTGTTACAAATACTATTCCCTTTATATTGTCAGGAGGTAAGAGGCTGGGCGTAGTAAAATAAATGAAATTTATAATTTAGAGTCGAAGTAAATATGTCGTTGGGCAGAACGCTATGTCATACACGTCTGTCACTCGGCTGGGCCGCCACCGTATAATTTATCCGGCGACTCCCACCATAAATATGTCACGAAGCTGGGTCGCCGCTGAAGTATTATTTTGCCCGACGACTCCAGCCATCACTGTGTCAGGAGGTTTGGTCATTGTGAAATAATTAAAATAATAATTTAAATGAAAGTCAAAATGTGAAATAAACTTAAAGAGTTGAATTGTATGTAAGGTGGGTGACGTGCGTATGTGTAACTGAATACTGCTATGGTAGCTTAGACTACGAAGTGGAAAGAAAATAAACGTCACTAACAAATGAACATGCAATCAACTGAATCATAATGATAAACCATAAACACAAAATAAACTCTGTAATTATTAAATAGAACTATGGGGGAAATAAATACGTAGCCCCATGTGCCTTAAGCCAAATAAAAACAACCATTTTAAAGACAAGACTTCCACCTTGTAGCCAAGCGACATAAATTACTGTTGCGTGTTGGCTGGGCAGCAGGTACATTGCATCACGCTGAGTGGACAGCCCGGTGAGTCAACCAGTGATGTCATGGGTTTTCGCAACTATGTCGTAACTCCCGAGAAATTATCATTGGGATTCACCGATGACGCCAGTGCGAATACATGACTACCAACAGGCACGACCGAAGTATTGTCTATTTTTAGACCTCAAGTCATCATATTTCATCAGCCATTGATGTCACTGAAGGGGCCCTATAACAGCCTCGGGACTGCGCAACATGAGTCAGTCTGGAAGTGATAGTCGTGAAGAGTCTTGACGAGTTAGTCAGTGAGTCAGCCTTGACGAGTCAGTCTTAGTCTTGCAATGAGTGTTGAAGAGTCTAGTGTTGTGCAGTCAGTCTGGAGACTGGAGTCGGAAGTCTGAAGAGGATCAGTATGAGTTTGTAGTCAGCGAGTATGAAGTGAGAACCGACAGTGGTGTGAGGCAGCGCCCTTAGGGTCGCCGTTGCCACTGGGGCGGCGATGGACGTCGTGAAAAGTGACGGGACGAGAGGAGACACTGACGGCAGCGCAGACATAAAGAGGACCCAGCACCTTGGAGGCGGTATCACGACAGCGCCGAGGCTGATGTAACATCGGCGGAGCTGACGAGGTGTGGCGTCTCGAGGATGGCAACATGGCGGCGGTGGTAGGTGTCGAGTCTGAGTAACATCAGCGCCCTGCAGAAGGGACAGACAACAGTAAGATGTTATGTGTCGACGCGACTGAGCTGACGAGGTGTGGCGTCTCGAGGATGGCAACACCGGGTGCCTTCGAGGCGGTGTGACGCCAGCGAGCTGCTGGGAGGACGAACAACACTTGTGTGGTTTTGGAGGGCTGCAGAGGTAGTGAGCTGTGGAGAACAACATTGACGGTGTTGTGTCGAGGAGGGCAGTGACTGGCTACTTGAGGAGAATGTCTACCTGGTGATTCAAGAGAAGGAGTGCTTCAAGAGTTCGCTTTTGGTCCTGCTCGGAGGAGGGACTAAGCTTGTGCAGAGAGGCTGGTGAGGACATCTTTGTGATGTCATGAAGACGTCTTGGTGACGTCGGAGTCTACTGCGAGGCTACAGGCCCATACCTTCGGAGCAGTACTGGGTGAGACAAGAGGGCTTCTGCTGCGGGTTGACAGGTGAAGAAGGAGGTGTGCGACGGGAGACGAACCGAAGACCTCAAGAGTGAAGACAGTGGTGCACTCTGGGTGCTGCATTGTACATGGTGAGCCATACTCCCTTAGGACTGTTAAGGTTGTACATTGTCACTATTTGAGAGACTGTTGATTGGATATATGACTGAATTTTTATTTTGATTTGTAGTCTTTAATTGATTAATGGTAAATATTCTTGTGCCTTAATTGTCAAAGTTAATTACCGTCCTGTGGCACAGTATTAATTGTGTATAACTAATTGTGTTGTGAGAGTTATAGTTGATTACTGTTGTGTGTGTGTCGTAGCTTTGTGAGCTGTTAAATCCAGTACTTCATTTAACTATTTTATTTCTAATTGTAAGACTTCTAGCCCAACAGAACTCATGGGTATTGCACACATGAAAAGTTTTTGCTCCAAACTTGTAACATTACTAATGTTTGGCACAGCACAGTCAACTTACAAAATTACTGAAATTGAGAAATAATTCCGTTTCACCTATTATGAGATACGTGTAGATGCGAGAGAGTACTTTGGATCGAACACAGACGGTAACGACTCATATGGGTCGCGTCTCCTATCTTGTAGTGTGCTCAATGTATTCCCTGTCGACCTTGTCATACGCGAACAACTATTATTAAAGTAGACAGTTATGTTATAACTTTTACTATTAGGGGCTATCAATTAGTGGTTAAGGGTACTACAAACAGAATACTTGAAATAAAAGAATGAATTCAAATAGTTGGTGTTTAATATAAATGATTAAAATAATGTTATACGAAAATAAATATTGTATTAATGGTATTCAAAAATAAGTGTACAATTTGGAAAAGGTTTTAAAGCTTGAATTTATAAAAATATATGACTGAGTGATGAATAGATATTACATAATTAAAATATACGACTTGAAATTATACTACAGAAAGTGGTTTCTGTCATTACAATAAGGTTCAGGTCATTATATTATTCGGACACATTAAGTAAACGGAGATTGTGCTGGCCAACAACGAACACTCGCGTAAATGTAACCTCGACTATTACAATTAAAACCGAACACGAATACTAGGGGAATTAATAGTGAATAATAATAATAATAATAAACAGAAAGAATACTCATAGTTTTGAAGTTTCTGTACAGCGAAGTCTCATCCACCTCAGAGCTACTTGAAGTCTTCTTATCCCATACTAAATTTGAAATATTTCAGGACTACCCGAAATGAAATGAATAATAATAAAAAAACTAACTAGCTAAATTGAAGACCTGCGTTTAGCATTATGACAACCATTTCGGCTTTCGCCTCGCCCACCGGGGCATCGCTATACTCGTCAAAAAAATCAAATGCTCAAAGAAAAGTCCTCCATGACGAAAAAGCTCAAATAGTTCGGAAAACAAAAAGCTCAACAAAAGCTTAACGAAATAAGTCTATCAAAAGGCTCGCCACGATCAAAAACACAAAAAGTGTTCAACAAAAATTTCCTCAAAACATGGCCGGCAGGTATTTATGCACTCAGTGTGCCTTCCAGAACCTTCGATGATTTAACTTCCTGGAATGGTCAGCACTCCTCATTCCAGACTGGCACAACATCTACACTCTCTGTCTAACAGAGCTTCTTCAAGTCAGCGATGTTTGACGTCACGGGCCGGGAGGGAGGGGGGAGACTGTCCGAGACGGGAGCGACAGAAATGTGCTGTTCTACACACACTGCCCTACTGCAGATGTCAATGTGTGGCAGAGGAGCGGGGGAGTGTAGACAAAGGCGTCCAGTGTCCCCGAAAGGTCACCGCACGCCGAAAGTACCAGAAGGACCTACATCGCACGACCGCCCCGCGACACCGACACATCCATCACCACACCCCCCACCCGCCTACAAACCTAACACATGGCCATCGGCCTGTGCGTACTACCAAGACACTGTCCACAAAGGAATCTACTAACGCTGCAGTGACAACAAACTCTGCAGGCTTCCAAGAACAGTGGAACTCAACCTGAGAGACTCTAACTCTTAAACGTCTACGATCCTAAAAGTAAAGAAGTGACTTCCCGAAAACTGAATACTCTTTAAAATTATAAAGAAAATAACTTTACCATCTACTTTGAGTATGGATGAGAAGAAAAAACCAATAAATTAAATGCTCGAAATTTACCGTAGTGACAATATTTTACGTATCTGTTATGGAATGACAGCACACATTAATATAATCGTGGTCGGAGAATCGTCTTCAAAAACACTACGTATTCGTTAACTAGCAATGCTAATGATTTCAAAACTCTCAGTTTTTTCTTCCATTATTTTATAAAGGGGCGTAAATATATTTCTAAAATTCGTGATTTTTTTTTTTTGTAAAATGAGTAGCATTATTGAAAAATGGAGAAAAACCAAATATGCTGTAAAAATGTCCGAGCTTCATTTAAAGGTTCTGTTTTATGTTTACTTAAGTGGATTTTGTAGCATGCTTTTAAACAACTGCGTCACTAGGTGTATTTACCTAAGAGCACGGTGTATGAACAAACCGAATGCCTAGTATGAATGGGGCACGTTATGAATACATAACAGGTATTACTATCTGTCTCGGTAACAGTTGTATGCATTTTACTTTGAAACTGTACATTATAGGCGCATGTAACTTGAAAGGAAAGGGCTATTATTGTTGCTTATGGTGCACTGATAAAATATGCCTTTGAGTGTTTCTTGAAATGGGATAGAATAAAGAATAACGTATTGCACTATTGTAGAAATATACTATTGCTATAGTACCGCACGTCGCTCAAATACAGACAAAATTAAATTTTCAATCATCTTAGTGGTAAAAAATTCTATGTGATTAAAGCGAGTCCACTCACTATTATTTTAATGACAGGGAAAACTTTGAAGAGTGATTTATTTATACGTTAAGTTTTTCAAGTTCACTAAACATTGCCCACAGAATCTTTATTTAACTCCAAGCATTTTTCTTTGTTTTGTAAAGATATTATAATTAAAAAAAACTCGATTTTACATGGATCCATAAAAACCTTAGTACTAATTTGGCCAGCATATAATTCATGTAATGTCAATTATTTTCAACAGAAAACAATAACTCTCTCCCAACCCGCTCCGAAGTTTGTGTTATTAATTTGTTTAAACCCTGTATTTTTGCAGGAAAATAAGTACATTCCAAAGAAACGAAGTTTCAAATAGTCCACTTGGTGAGCAGTACCAATGTCCAGCTGGAAGAGGCCCGACTCTGTTCCACATCCTAAAGTATGGAGACGTGTTGTTGGCAGGAAACCTGTAAATGGAAAGATACCGTCTTTCGTCATTCAGGACGTTCCTAAGGACCGCGAAGAGGAGCTCTTGGACTTCATGAAGCAGCACTTTGCGACGAATGATCCAATCGACAAGAGTCTAAACATCATCAATGATGCGGCCAGCTTGAAGGAGCTACGTGACTTAAATACTGAGTTCTTGGCTCAGAAGTTATCCCTTGTCGCCTTTCTGGAAGACGATGGTCCTCGACCGAGGATCGCGGGAGTAAATATCCTCGGTGTCACCACCAGAGCCGAGAAGGACATTAAACGAGAGGTGAGATTCTTTCCTTGTCGCTATATTAAGATTAAGCATCATTGACACTTTTTAATTTTGTTGGTATAACAATTTTCACATTTTATTCGATAATCTGGAAATATGGTTGCTTTTGGCTAGTGTTACAGAAACCATCATCTTATATGTATTTTCCCTAGTAGCATAATTTGTTATGGAGCCTTATACAAACAGTCGTCAGAGAAGACGTTACATGACGGAACTCAGGAAAGAGATTTGATGGCCTCCTTTTGCCAGTCTCATTACTTTTAACTAAAATATTTCTGGCCAACCATTACCATCCTCGTTTCGATATTTTCCTTTTTTTTTTCATCATCACGCAAAATTTAACTAATCATCATGAAATGAAGGGCTTAAAAGCCAAGGGGTATAAGTGCATTTTAATGAAACATGAGTTTAGTGCATATTTTGGTAGTTAAAATGTAAAGTTAATAATTTAATGGCCGAGAGGTATGTGTGACACGGTCTCGTGGGCCATAATTTGGCGGTGTTTTTACAATAAAAAACAGCTATTATGTAATATGCAGTTAGTCTGAGAAACGAAGATGTTATGAACGTTACTAATACCCATTGGCTTCTAAGCCCTTCATTGTATTTGATTTCCTAAACATAATATCAACTAAACATTACTAAAAGTGTTTCTAGGATTCAAATATTTTAACAATCTGATTTGAATCTACAGGTTAGCATTCTGCAATTTCATATAATACAATGTAATACAACTTCTAAGACATCAAAGAATTATAGGTAGTTTTTGTTTTAATTTACATTTATGTGTTTTGCTCAGTTCTTCAAGTAGTTAGAACTGATTTAAGATTAGGTATTTGAGTAATTTTGCCTCATATAATGATATATATGATTTATATTTATGTATTTTGCTCAGTTATTCAAGTTAGAACAGAGTTAAGTTTAGTTATCTGCGTAATGTTGACTCATATAATAATATAATGAAACAAAGAAAATAATGTGAATAGGTTAAAATAACTTAAATCATTAAGACAATTATATGTAAATGGAGCATCGACACTGAAAATTTAGAATGGCCCTTGTAAAACAATACAATCATCAGATCAGTTCCTTCTTAGATGTCTGTCAGATTGATTTACCCAAATATTAGCTAGCCTTAAATCAGTACGATATTTAATTTTTAATTTAAAAAAAGTAAATAGTACAAAATAATGCTTCACAAAAATTTTGGGTAAAACATTGTCTCACAAAAGTTAAAATTCAGAGATAAAAGCAAAAATATCTGTTCACATGGTTACAAAAGTTTTATTGCTTCTGACTTTATAATGCACATATTATAAACAACATTTTTCACACAACTGGACAGCACTATTATCTGCGAACGGTGCCGATGTAACTCAACAAATAACACTTAAAAGCTGTCAATAGTAACAAAATAATATATGAGATAAAAGATAAGTGTTTATTTATCATGTGCTAAATATATCACATTTCAGGAAATTTGATATATGTCAGATCACACACATCTGAATCATAAGTTAGGTCGATATTACATAAATACCTAGGAGGTTTGGGGTTCAGACATAAGACAAATTTTGGCCCCACTACTTTCTTGGATATTCAACTCCTTTGTAGTTTGGACGTTATGAAAATGTTATTCAACTCCTTTGTAGTTTGGACGTTATGAAAATGTTGCAACTAGCACTCGGTTCCGGAACAATTGACATACTTAAGCCAGCAAGACACTATTAAATCTATAAGTTCCAATTACACAACATTTCAACAGGTTAACTTGATAGCTATGTATTGAGTTAATTTTTGTCAGAAACACTTCATCGGTCGGGCAGCAGATAGTATGGCAAGGAGGCATTATTATTTTTTATGATTCTCTGTCGGTGTGTTACAGAATGTAGCAGACATACCCTCGTGTACCTCATTCCTAAGGCTTAACAGGAGAAACGTTATTTATTAATGTGGGTGCGTCACGTCCTCCAGGCAATCCTTTCAAAACAGCTAGGACTAGCCATAGCTGTTCAGCCATTATGCAGAATATGGCTCACAAAAGTAGTTGAATAACGACACCAGAAAGCGATAAACTTCTTTCCTATCACGATGGAAGGTAGTGACAACCATCGAACTATCTCATAAGTGAACAGTTCTGTGATGTTATAGCCATCAGGGACTACACTACCTTGACGAAGCCGAGACCTATCCAACCTCTACGAAACCACATAGTGGCCTTTCACCAGGTGGACCAGACCAAACTTTCTTTCTTAGAGCACTGAAGTCTTCCGGTCTTCCCGCGCAATCAATGTTGACTGTTGTTCGTAGACTCGAAACGATCTCCATCTCTTACTATGGTATTATGGGACCACCCAATATGAACTAAGACCTTCCACCCACAAGAAATTTCTCAAACCTACTCCTAAGCAGGAATTCCAACCAATATCATTACGTGTCAAACCCCATTTAGCACAGGCGGAAGTGGTGCATTCATGCCGATCATCGGAGAACCCATACGATATTATGCATCTGAGTATTCACCAATGAGCCGATGATGTTCCAATGCTCCAGAATCCCTTTAGTGGAATTAATTGACCAAGATCAGCCCACCGAAGCAGCCCCAATGAGGACATGCACTCTGCTTGTAGGTACACAGTTGGCTTGGTAAACCACCAGACTCCTGGAAGTCAACACAACCCTACCGTAGGTATGACCTAGTACACTAAGTTGACCCCCACTAGCCCTGTCAAAAGTATGAATAAATAATGACACCTCTCTCTCTCTCTTACCACCAGGACTACTCGCCTCGTAGTTCGACATAGCAAAAACCACTTCTAATATGTATATTGGAAGATTTTGTAAGAAAATGTAATCGATCCGGCCACAGAGAATCTCGGTCTACGCCATCGCCTTCTGTGTCATCTTTGAACGATTCCTGCAATGGGTTCGTGTTATAAACAGAGCAGTTTTTTGGTCATACGCCATTGCGGACGAATGTTACCGTATTACAGAAAAACCCACAATAAAACAAGAAACAAAAACAAAGGATGAAAAGCCAGTAAGCTGTAGTCAACAAACATAAAACATACATATAGTTAATTCCTTAAAGGATTGTAGTCATATCTCAGAGGACGACACAAGGAAAAAAACTGGGTTTTGTGAAAAAAGCACCAAATGGATGAACGACAACACAAATAACGAGAAACATGAATGGATGTGAACACAGGCAAAGGCACAACACAGACGAATAACTGACGAAAAAATAGTAGACTCCTCAAGACAGTAACAGATGCGACGTTTCGATAAATTGTACCTGTTCCCGGAACGTCGCATACGCTGCTGTTGGCAGAAGAAAATGGCCAAAAATGGTGGGAAAAAAAGAGTAATCACCATTGTGAAGCATACTTGACCGTACTGTGTTCTACAATAACGAAGATGAAGAATGAAAGGAATACTGTCAGCCAGTGAAGTGGAATGCTGAGTTTCATGAACTTGAAACTTTTACTTTATTTTGAAGCAATGTAATATTTAAGATATATTATTATGGAATATTTTTAATTTTATCCTTTTGTATGTCTCGGAACGTAAAATAATTATTGAAAAGCCTTGTGTTGTCTTGGAACTAAGTAAAGTATATACCAAATGTGTGAATTATGTACACATACATATTTTGAATTCCAACCAACTTAAAACCCAGGATTGCTTGCAGGCATATAGATGTAATCTCGTGATCGAGAAAACCTGGTCTAGTAATTAAGATTATATGCTTATCTCCAGCAAGTTACTTTTTATAAATGTGTTTTGCTGCTCTCGATAAACCCAGTCTAAACATAACTGCACCCAATGACATATCCCCCTCATGAAACCTGTATGGTCGATGTAGGCCTAGGCCACAGACGACTAAGATATACAGACTGTCAACGCCTAGGCTTTTCGTGTTGCACAAAATTTCGTGTCGCCCTGGTGGTGGGGGACCGAAGCTCGGGGTTTTGGAGGTCTGGAGGGTAGCGCTGCCATGTAGGAGACATCAGAACTAAACTCTTCAGACAGAAGGCAGGTAGCTAGCTGAGTGATATGCCGGATGTCGCC
>PNEQ01004755.1:42114-53677 GCA_003012365.1 Medauroidea extradentata
GCACTGTGTATAGATTTCACTTAAATCAGAGGTCAAGGTATGAGGTCACCATGATAGGCTAACACAGTGAATATTCTGAACATATTTATCCAAAGTGCTCGCTTTACTGTGAAGAGCTTGTAGTGGTTTTAGCATTTCTATGCATATTCGTACGGTCAGTAACTGACATTTCATATCTGGTAAGGAGTGCAATAAATTTGACTGAACCTCAATACTTAGCATATTTTTAACCGACGTAAAAAAAAAAGTAGGTTCTCAATTCGGTTGCTTGTTACCTCAGAATTCCATCATTTGTAAACAGATTGGGAAGATTCTTCTTCTTTTCTTGTTGGGAAGGGGATATTTTTAAATAATTAGTTTGTGTTTAAATTGTTGAATGGATCTAAATTAGTTAGCAAATTATAAGACCTAATGACAAAGAAAATAAATTATTTTAAATTATTGGTGTTGAAATGAAATAACATATGATAAATAATTTGGGACTTTTGCTCGTGTTAAATAAATAAATAAATTAATTAAATTTAAATTAAAAAATAAATTAGTCACCCCTTCAGCACACACAATCTAGCCACGTCCAGTCTCCTCGTTGAAGACTCTGCTCATCGAGCAATGCTGGTCCCCCACCCACAAAATCATCCCTTTTTCTCTCTTTCCCTCTCACTCTGGTCTCTACCTGAATGGCAGACTGACCAAACCACAGTTTTTTGTCAGGAAGGGGGAAGGGGGAGGGGCTGGTACAAAGTCTGAACAAGTTACGGCCGCAGCCGCTTGGTGGTGCTAGGATCGTCCTCCACTAGCGCTCCAAAGCGTATAGGGACGGAACTACGTGCTCGACCTCTTCAAAAAGCGCAACAGTAAATCCCATAAGGTTGTCCTGGCTTCCTAGGGATTTCGCATGACTTAGGTACCTTTTCATTCAGATCGGCAGCTGGAATTAGGAGTAAAAGGAAATGGGAGTCTAAGCCGAACTATTAACAAGCTACGACGATTTATAAACCGCTAGTTACCGTTAATTGTCGCCATAGAGCTGAATGTACACATTAAGTTGTCTGAAATGAATTTAAATGGAAACGACTTTGTTGTTATTTAGTTTTGTATGCGCACTTATTCGGCACTTCATTAAAGTGTATTGTGTCGTGCTAATGCCGATATCCAGAGCAAAAATGCAGTCTAGCTTTCGGCAGACAGGTGTGTACGGCCGAGTAGTCATTAAAGGTCAAAGAATCTATATTTTAGTAAGATGATTATTGTTTCACATTCTTTACCCTTATTATGGTTTACCATTAGGAACTGTTTCTAGGGTGTAGTACTTTCGGATTTGTTATCTGTGTGCGAAATTCTGGATAAAATTGATTGAAGTACTCATCACACACTTGTAATTTCGGTGATTTCAAAAATCACAAAGCTACTATGATTATAATTTTTTTAATTGAGAGAGTAAAATTAAATGGTACTTAAAATTTTTTGTGTGTGATTAGATTCCAATCTCAGAAACACAAATGAACCCTTTTATAGTAGGTCAAAATAGGCAATCCTAAAATAGTAATTTAAAAATTATGGATTTTTTTGCAGCTAAAAGGTGAAAACACAAAAAAACTCTTTAGGTTCTTGGAGTTCTTAGAAGACAAGGTTGATCCTTTTGAGAAGTACGGCGTGGAAGAGTACATCACATCGGTAGGACTGTCGGTGTCCAAGGAGTTCCAAGGTCAAGGACTGGGCCAGGAGCTTCTAAAGACCAGGTTCGATGTGGGTCGTGCTGTAGGAGTCAAGTTGACTGTGACTGCCTTCACCGCCATAGAATCACAGGTACTGGCCATCAGAGAGGGTTTCGAGGAGCTGGCTCGTGTCAAATACTCTGACTACAAGGTCGATGGCAAGGAAGTGTTCCCGGGAATCAACAGCGAGTATTGCCTACTCATGGCTAAGAAAATAGAGTGAACTGACGAACTGGAGCTGATTTAACACTTAAGTTCAAAGTGCATGTACCTATTAATTTATAATTTAATAAACCATTTTATTATTGTAAAGTAACTCTAAGTAAATAATACAAAGTGTCTGTACAATCTGTGTATAAAAAATTTCTAATATTTTTTTTTTATTTTCTGTCTAAACGATGCCTGTAGCACTGCAAAATAATTAAGACAATTGTGATTACATGGACTCATTAAGTTAACTTAAAAATATTGTTGTTTCCTCACATCTTTTGATATACATTTTATGGTTAAGGATTTGGTTCTTAAATGCAAACATTTGTGTATTGATTTTCTTGAAGAGCTCTTTCTTAGTATAGAATTTATTTGATACTGTATTATCTGTTAGTGTGCCTGCATGTACACAAAATTTATGAATGTATTTTATCGTTCAAATTTCATACATATATGTGTTAACGAATAACCTTTCCACCTATAATCTCAACTTAAAATGATACTTCACAATTTTACCTATAGAAATCTGAAGATCACACATTTCTTCTGCTATACCTATGCGGAATCCAGGTTCTGCTATGAAGCGGAGAGATATCTGCAATCGTTGTAACTAAGTTCTCACTAACCTTTTTCCAAACTTTCTCCAAGAAAATTATCTCTTATAAACACAACATTTGGTTCACTTCAACGGTAGGTTGTTTTTATAATCTTTACTGTCCAACCTTACACGTTCTTTATAATTTATTTCATGCCAAAGATTTACAACTTGTGCCAGCTTTACGGATGAGTCTGCTACTGACACTTCACAATTACGTAAGTATTATATTATGTAAGGAAGGATTTGCTCATACTTAAAAAGCAAATACTCATGACCTAATTATGAGCATAATCACACGCCTCCTTAAATTCATAGAATCATGAGGATTTGCTATATAAAAAGGAAGTAAAAGGTAATGCTTATTTTAATTCACAAGGCCCATTGAACATTTTACGATTACAAACAGGAAAACCACAGATTGGCAATAGCCGAACATTCATGAACCACCAAACATGGGGTGGAATTCAGCCAGATTGAATCAACAGCCAACACCAGTATCTACAAGACAACAACAGTTCGAAAATAAATATAAATAACGAAACAACCTGCTAACATCAATATATATATATATATATATATATATATATATATATATATATATATAATGGTTACAAGCTAAGCAGAACCTTGGGACCACTTTTCAAAAGATCGGGGCGTGAACATCTGCAACACCACGAGTTTAACAAGCTACTTGCTGACAACACCCACCTCACTTAGACATACAATACGATAGTACAACATTCCAGCCTAGCTGCAGGGGAGCGTAACTCTTCCACCGTTTACACAAACAAGTAATATATTAATTATGGCAACAACCTCCCTCCACAGACTTAAATACTGGTCCGTGGTCCAGCGAAAACAGTTAGGTACACGCTCCCCGCTGCCGTGCTAATGATTTGAAACTAGACTTTCGGGGTTGTATTTGATTTTACAAACACCCAGCGAGTTATGAAAGTTTCGGCTTCGGTCTCGTGACAGTACCGCCTCGGATGGCACATGAGGAAACGGCAGCGGCCTTGGCTGTCAGTGCTGCTAGAGACACCCTGATGATGTCTGCTGCATGGTACCACGAAACATCGCCGCAGTACATCGCAGCTCCAGCCCGGAAGCCAAGACTACATGTCTGACCAAGGCTGCGAAAGCCTGCAATTTCTATATATAGAGACTTGAAAAATTCGCGAGTTTACTTACCTGTAGGCTGGACTCCCAAGAACATTTTTGTGTTCAAGCAGACATTATCTACTCGCTGGCTACTCGATGACGCAGTGATATGGGCCTGCATTTAGTTGCTTCTGTACAAGACACTTCTAGGACCAGTGGCGTAGCGTGGCTGTGTTCCAAGGCGTGCGGTATTAGCAGCGACTATACGATTTAAGCAGCTGTGTTCTTGCAGAGACCAAGGTGTATATATTACATGATAATTCGTACCTTGCCTCTTGTACTGCGAAAGTGGCGCGAACTTACAGTTGATGGAATTCTAGTTGCGGCCAAAAGAAAATGCGAATTTTTATTGTCTCTATCCACCTATAAAAATGAACACTGACTGACAGACTGACATATCAAACTGCAGCCCAAACCACTGAACCTAGAATCGTGACATTTTTGTGTGGGTTCTGCTCAGGTCGTAGGCGAGCACTAAGTATGGATTTTTTTTCTCCGAAATTCGACCTCTAAGGGGGTAAAAAGGGGTGAAATGTATTTCTGAAGGAACGTCGATACAGCTCGAACCCTACGGTCTATCGTCGTGATATCCACTTTAATAGGACACACATAAAAATGCATATTAGCCAATTTAATTTTTCAAAATTCAACATTTAAGGGAGTGAAAAGACCTTAAATGTGTTTTCGATTAACTATCGATACCTATCGAACCCTTCGGGATAGAGTTGGTATTCACTCAAAATGTTGCTTACGTGAATACTCAAGAAGCAGTTTTACGATTTTTTTAAATTCGACTCCAAAGCAGTAAAAAGGGGCAAAATGTGTTTTTTTATTAATAGTCGTGTATCACTGAAACAATTGACTATCGTCGTGATTTTTACTTCAATTTGTTACGTATACAAATGACTAACATAGGACTCAAAGACGTTTCGAAATTTGATAATTAAGGGGGCGAAAATATGCGAAATATGTTTTCGATTATTCCTCTATACCTATCGAACCAATAGAGGTATCGAGTTGTTTTTTGCTTTTGACAGATGCTTATGTAAATATCTAACTACCATTTTTAAATTATATTTTCCGAATTCGGCTCCAAACTGGTAAAGAAACGGTAAAATATGTCTTCGATCCACAATCGATATGTCGACCAAATTTATTTTTTGTTTAAGATTGATGCTTACTCAAATATCTTAAAAGCAATTCCACAAATTTTCTAAATTCACCACCTAAGGAGGTGAAAAGGGATGAAAAGTGGTGACATGTGTTTTCAACTAATCGTCGATATATCTTGAGCCTAGTAGGCTATTGTCGTGTATTGTAAAACGTGATTCATGGGTTTTTCGAAATTCACTCTCTTAGGCGATAATACCTGGAATGTGTTTTAGATAAATCCTCGATATTTATCGAACCCGTCGAGATATACAGTTAATTTTAACTTCAGGATAATGATTGCAGAATTAATCGCAAAATGGTTTTTTGGATTTTTTGGAATTCTAACTCTCAGTATGTCAGAGGTATATTTATTCACGGCTAACTTCAGTATCTCAGATTCTGTTATACCTCTAGCAAAAACATTATATCAATACATAAAGGAAACTGAAGAGTAAAAACGCGTAGCCCATGTTTACTACTAAGATTTTGGTTATGTATAAGGCCTACATATAGGCTTTTGTAATATGTAATTATTTAGTTTTTCTTTGATGTGTATGTGTTAAATGTATGCTAATTTTTGACATGCTCCATATCCCAAACTGTAGGGATCAAACTGAGTGCACTAAAATAAATAAAAAAATACAACACTGCAACAATTGTTCGTTCTCAATAATAAAACACACATTTTTTTTATCCATAGACAAATTAACCTTAGATGTTGAAATTATTCACATAGTATCACAGTATTTAAAACCCATAACGTGTCGAGTATTTTCGATACATTACAGAAACCCTGGCAATTGGATGAAGTTAAAATGTTAGCCAGCTTAACACATTTAACTGAAATCCGATTTAAATCAGATTATACACCCGGCTTTAGCTATCATAACACACAAGAAAATTAAATACCTTTAACACTTCAAACAACAGGAACATCAAATATAGAAACAACAAAGTAAACATTTATCCCTTAATAAATAGTCTTTCCTCTAAAAGTTCAATTAAAGTTATTATTTTGTATTTTTCTAAATATTGGTTAGAGTCCTCTGGTGAGACAGACTTTGAAACGTCACTTTACGGAGCGACAGTCTTCTTCTTCATCCACCCCGGCATTTCGTTGACCATGCTGCTGCTCTTCACTCTCTGGAACATGCAGTCACAACTTCCGGTGGAAACGGCACCCTCGGCGATAGTCGCCAGCTTCATACACGAAACCTAATATGTGGGTTGATCCTGCAGACATACTCACCAAACAGTATTCGTTCTGATTTCTGTCGTGTTTGTATTAACAGTTCACAACACGGCCTGACGTTTCTTCATTGCAAGTGTTTTCTGCAGTTATAGTTTCACTCTCATTCCCATTCTTCGTTGTAGGGAGCAACACACATACGCTCAATTTCAAGCTGGCGTATGCGGTGCTACTTGCCATCTCATTGCACATTAACTATCTCGTAGGTTTCTAGAATCAACAAATTATGTGGTAAAGGGAAACTAAAATCTGCAGGATGCAGAAATTATGCTCTTCCTTGTAATGAAACCTAATAACGTTATTCCTGGCAAAGTTTATCAATTGACGACAACGTTATTAGTAACTAGGATAGTGAAATATGAAGCGATATTAGAGTTATAGTTAAATACTTCAATTGCTAAAACGCGAAACCCGTAGAGTAAGTATCATTTAATTCTTTTTTTTTTTTCATGAGATCTACTCTCTATACTCTATGGCCAATGCATGTTAGCATAGACCTGTGTATAGACGTTCACATTTTCCAAGTAGCAGTAAGGTTCAATATTCCTCGTTTTGAAGCTGTGTACTTTGTAGGCTTTACTCATTGTTTTATTTTATGCCAGTAATGATGCTGAGATATTTATTCAAATATTGAATGGTGACTTAAATGTACACAAATACATACTACTCGTGATGTGCGATAGTCAACAGTGGTGTACGTGACAAACATCTCGAAACCACTTCGAGGTAAAATAAATCCGGGCAATTCTGGCTCCAAGAAAAAAGTATCACTAATACACCTTAGTACAATACAATAATTCGCATCACAATATATGATCAACTCCGACCCCTTAATTCGGACGTCACCTTTAACAGAATATCGTCCTCAGCAAATTATTCCTATCATACAGCAAGTCTTCACAGTGATTACTCACTAATTGTGACATATCGACATAACTGAATCAAATTGAATCTGGCTTTTACTTTGTGTCTGTTCAGCGTCTTTAGTTCGTAACAATTATTACGAATGATTCTGCTAATCTTATATGGTCCCAAATATATAAAAAATAACTTTTTCGTCACATTCTCCCAGAATTAAGATATGGGTTTCGTCTTTAGTAGTACTAAATTTCCAATGTTGAAACTGTCTATCTTTTATTTCTTCATATACATGATGTTCCAAAATGATCTTTAAAACTTCGACTGCTAATATAAAATGACTAAAAAAATGTAGAAAGGTGCGTTTTGCACTGTACTGTTCATACACACCTGAAGTTTTAGTACCTATTTAGCTAAGTTCAATGTGAGCACCATCTTGTAGCACATATCTAAGCAATCCAGTTCCGCCCAGGTCCGGCCTAGCAAGTCTGCGTTAATCTGTTCAATTGCTGCTGTTATGCGTACTCGCAGTTCCCGCAGGTCCCGCACTGGAGCGTGGTAGACCACATCCTACAAAAAGATCCATAAGAAAAAATCTAGTGGGATGATGTCTGGAAGCCTTGGGGGCCAGGGAATGGGCCCTCCTCTACCAACCCAGCGACCTGGAAAACTGTCGTCCAAAGCAGCCCTAACGACCAAGCCCCAGTGAGGAGGAGTACCATCCTGCTGCAGCACGATGTCAGGTTGCAGATCTTCGATCTGTGGAAATGTAAACTGTTCCAACATGTCCAGGTAAACAGCCGAGGTTATTGAGGCTTCTGCAAAAAAAAAAAAAAAAAGAGCCCTATCACACGATCATGTAACAGACCACACAAGACATTCACCTTCGGACTGTCTCGTAACATTTCCATGCTAAAGTGGGGGTTCTCAGAGCCCCATAACATCACATTGTGGCGGTTTACCTTCCCGGACACATGAAAACGAGCTTCGTCTGTGAACATCACTTTTTTTTTTTCAGAAAGGCTTGGTCGTCATCAATGTGGAACTGGAATATCGCTTAGATAGCCCGCGCGCTACAGATGTTGCTTAAATAGAACTTTCCTTAATGGGTATTAAAACTTCAGGTATGTGTGAACATTGTGGTACAAACCGAACATTTCTATCTTTTTTAGTTTTTTTTATATTAGCAGTCAAAGTTGTAAAGGTCATTTTGGAACGTCCTGCACTTGGCCTGCCTCTTATCCGTCGTCACAAGCCTACTCTTCACTAATATTATCATTTATTCCTTGATCTTCTCGCTTTCATCCAGTTTGATTTCGTCCAGCCTTGGTATCACTAGCGTGTCAAACACTTCTGCGCTCTTGTTAACTAACACCTCATAAGGAGTAAAAGTGGTGGAATATGCACAGTGTGGTTCGTTACTAATTCCACGAAAGGTAATTTCTCTCTCCAGTCCTGCTGTTGGCTGTGGCAATGAATTCTCAGCTTGTACTAAGGGATCTCATGTACCTCTCTACATTAGATTGAGGATGCCTTACTGGCATCGTTGTTGGCCTTATAACCATAGTATTCATTGCTTCCTGCCAAACCTGCCCTGAGAATTGCGTACCTTTGTCCGATATGATGCAATCTGTTTTTCCTATTTCTTTGACAAAATTCTTCACTTTCGCTACAAGTGTCGTGCCTTCGCATGTATAATTGGGTATAATTTTATAAATTTAAAGAATACGTCTAACATGACAAACACATATTTTACTCCGGCCGTAGACTGTGGCAAAGGCCCAAATATATCTACGGATACCAAATCCAACGGATTTTCAGGGATAATGGGTTGTGACTTGCCTTGTAGATTCCCTTTGGAATGTTAGGCTTTCTGACACAAGTCACATGCAGAAATTAACCGCGAAACTGATTTTTGCAATCTCGGCAAATAAAACTGCCGTTTCAATGAGCAGCAAACTTTATTCACCCCAGAATGTCTAAGAAAGACATGAGTACGTAATACTAAGTTTTTAATTTGATATGTTGGTATTACTGGTTTCCACTGATCCTCGAAAATTGAACCTTTCATAGAATGACGATACAGGATACCTTTATCATCGGTACAATATACGAGGCTCATTTTCTGTGCAGTGCTTGTGTTGTTTAGCATTTCCAAAATCTTCTGACATTTACCATCAGATACTTGTTGACCTTTCAAAGTTCCCATTAGATCTCCGACATCTGGATGTTCGTGCAAACTTTGTAATTTCTGATTTGCTACAGAAAATTCCAAGGGTGATCTTGTTATCTACTAGGCATAATTCTTCCTCCGGCACTCTACTAAGATAATGGGCAACCATATTGTCCTTTCCTCTAATATACTGAACTTCTATGTCATAGTCCTGTAATAGAAGCGACCAACGAGTCATCCGTCCACCAAATATTTTTCCTATTTTCAAACAGGTCAATGCCTGATGATCTGTCGATAATTTAATCTTTTTTTCCAATAATAGGTCGCGGTATTAGTTCAAGGACCAGACTATAGCTAAGGCTTCCTTCTCTGTAATAGTATAGTTCCTTTCTGCCTTATTCAGGGTTCGACTCGCCATGGCTACAGTTTTCTCCACACAGTCGTCGATCTGACTCAGCTGTGCTCCTAATGCACAAGCCGAAGCAGATACTCTCGCCCAATGGCAGGATGGTAAATCACTAAATCGCCAAGCAATAGTGTTTTCACGTCCATGAAATCCTTTTACTGTTCTGGCTCCGATTTCCAAATTGCCCTTTTTCTTCAACAATGTAAACAATGGAAACGACAGTCCGGTCAACATGTTTGAATAATTACGGTAGAATCCCACGACGTCCAAAAATGATCTCAATTGTTTGGCATTGCTAGGCCTAGGGAACTCTCTAATGGCTTGCAGCTTATCTGGTGCAAACTTTATACCATCCAGTGATAAAATGTGGCCAAAAATGGTACTTCTTTATGACAAACATTTGACTTATTAAGCTTTATGGTCATTCCAGCATCCGATAGCTTTGACATCTTTGACAAAAGAACTCATGGGAATTGCCCACATATGAAGTTTGTGTGTCAAAATTGTAACAGTTTTAATACCTACATATCTTACTCGAGTAAAATAGTTTACTAAATGCGACATCAGCAGCCCACTTTTTACACGTTTCTTTATTTACTACCTATATACTTGTTTCTTCAATATTTTAAAAACTGCACATTTACTTTCACTTCGTTGTGATTTATGTTACCCATTGCTTACCTTTTTTCACACCAAATGGCGACTTTCGTCTGCTAACAGTCTCTTACTGAGGTCTCGAGCAAGGCAGCAAGTTGTAGATGCGAGATGCCGCATTCATGACTTCTTTCACCCTAATGAACATTACTCTGCTAAACTGTTTGCTCACCAGAAGTTGAAATTTTCTCCTACCTACCCAAATCTCAGCAGTTTTTGTAAACGCCTTTTTTTATATTAGCGGTAATT
Organism: Medauroidea extradentata; assembly: GCA_003012365.1. Classification (NCBI taxonomy): domain Eukaryota; kingdom Metazoa; phylum Arthropoda; class Insecta; order Phasmatodea; family Phasmatidae; genus Medauroidea; species Medauroidea extradentata. The sequence goes on from PNEQ01004755.1 coordinate 52,540, forward strand.
AACCACTAGTTCTGCCTCCTTGCAACGTGGGCGAAATTTCAAAAGGAGTACGACTACAAAGGAGCAGAAAGAATGAACAACAGATAATTACAGATTAATTAGGTTGTGGGGCTTTACCTCACGCAAACTGATAAAACACTCGATTATTTTGGATATCTCAAAAGCTCATTGTGTACCTCGGACCCTACGTTTGTTCTACCAGTTATCAGTAAGTGTTTACAGTCATTTATTGTTGGAAAACTGCGTGAACCCCCGATTGCGACAGCCCAGATGTGTGTAGGCATGATGCACGACAAAGCTTTTCAGGAATTGTACGATATTGTTTCTACGATCGTGTTTAAGCAGTGTAAAGACAAAGGCCACAATAATACAGAACATACTTGTCTGGTGATGTTAGTACGCAGGTGTCTTCGTATCTCTGTAACTAAACCAAGTAAATAATAACTCATTCAGGGAATTGGCAGACATGCATATTTGTTAGGGCACTTCCAACTCAAATATACTCGCAGCTAGACGAATTCATGTAAAGCGCTTTCCTCGATGTAATTTTACCAACCCATATTATATTTTACAAGAGTGAACCGTCGCAGATATAAGACAGATAAAGTGAAGGTAAATAAACACGTACACACGTGAACAATTCATGTACGTGAGTCGTTTGCTGACAATAACACATTCAAAGACATCAATAGCGCCGCCGACTGAAACAAAACACAACTCTCTGTCCTCATTGGCCTAGTTACAACTTAACCTTCCAATCTTCACAGAGTAATTTTAAATTATTCACTTGTTTCCTTTCGTTCTGAATTCTACAGATGTAAAAAAAATCGCGTATACATAAGAGTTTGGGTTAGAAAACAAACAGGAAAGTTTTTTTTTAATATATAATTCGCCTCAATACCTGTTTTTTATTTGCCCTTAACAAATCTTTACAGTTTGGAACAGCCTGAATCAGTAATAGTAGAAAACCTCTTATCAAATACAGATACAATTAAAAAAATCCCAAATAGAATATATATATATATATATATATATATATATATATATATATATATATATATATATATATATATATATATATATATATATATATATATATATATATATATATATATATATATATATATATATATATATA